>LZPO01075902.1:229232-239918 GCA_001675575.1 Neotoma lepida
GTGAAAACACAGCCCTTTGGCTGCTGCGTCCTTTCCTGGGAGCCCCCGGGGGTTTGTGTGATGACTTTTCATCTTTCTTTTTTCTTTTTACTCGAATGAGAAATGTAGGTTCTATGTCAGAATCATTGAAAATTCCAAATTAGGGAGGTTTCATGGACCTCTGAAAGACGCCAGAGGGAAAATTGGTGGATGGGTGTTTTTAGCTGTCAGGGGAAGCTAGCTCATTGATTGAATGACTTGGTCAATAGACTGAACAGACAGCAGCCAGGGAGCTGGGCACAGGCAAGAAAATGGGGTGAAGACAACAGGAACCAGCAGGAGACGGGGAGGAGGTGACCACAGGACCAGAGGGAGAAAGGGATGTGATTACTTCAGAAACTGTGGAGACGGTCCATCTAGGTTGTGGGGCCATGACCTGTCTGGAAGTTAAATACACCAAGCTATAGTTCTTTGAGGGTGCTAGGTTTCCTCACAACTCACTGTGGGTCTTTAGGCAAGTCATTATCCCTTTCTGAGCCTCTTGTTGTACCTACCTTGAGACCTTTTGGGATTTGAATGATCTGATGGGTCTTATGTATCTGATAGAGTGCTTGGTACTTAATAGGGTCTCATTAAATATGAAGACCTTTCACTCTGGCACTACAGTTGGAGGTGATGACTTGAAAACTAATGATCCACTGTGTTACCCCCAAATGTAGTGAGAAAGAGGCAAAAAGATGTGGGTAACTCAGAGTCTAAGAAGAATCAGATTCTCCAAAGTCCCAGCACTGGAAAGGCTCTTCAGGGGTCATAGCAGGGTGTTTCAGGTTCCCCAAACTCTTCCAGGCAAACCGGAAGTCACTCGGTCTCAAAACCTGATGGGTGAGAAAGGAGAGCCACGGGGCTCCTTACCACATAGAAATTCTTTTTTGTATTGGGCTTAGCAAGCTTCTTTAGATTGTAATTGCAATTATAATTACGATAAGACATTGTACTCAGCCTAATAAGTGTGTGTTTGCTATAACCATCTAAACGCATAATGTGTTACTGTCTCCATCTCTCCAAAACAAAGAAACTGAGGGTTGAATACTCAAGTGGCCCTGTCCAGCATCGTGCAGCATATGCTGCTGTGGCCTTAGTGGTTTCAGAGCGTGTAGAAGAAAGCCAGTGAGGAACATGAGAGAAGTCAGGTGGGGTGGCTGACCTGAGCCTCCAAGGACAAGTGAGGCTTCCCTGGCAGAGATGGGGAGAGAAGGCAATCTAGGCAAAGGAATGGGCTTGAGCAAAGACAGGAAGACTCCAAGAATTCCTCCCCACCCCACCCCCAATAGCTATTTACAAGGAATAATTGCAGTCACAGTGACAGCTAACACTGACAGAGTGCCTTCTCTACACCAGGAAAGGTCTTACACATCCCGCCTGTGTCTTCTCTGAGAGCCAGATACTGTAATTATCTCCGTGTTGCCCGACACGTAAAAGGGCTCATCTGAGATCACAGCTTGAAAACAGCAGCCCCAGCGCTAAACTCCAGTCAGCTTGATCCCAAAGCCCCCGGTGGCTCCTGACTGTTAAATGCCTACCTGTTATCAGCTGAGAAACCATGGAGCCTTAAGAGACAGCTGTGTGGTAGAGAGATCTCCTAAGATGTCCCAGTACACACACACACACACACACAGACACACACACACACACACACACACACACCCCTGAACTCCCTTTGGGGCCAAGAAGAGCCCATCAAAATCAGTAAGAAGCAATCATGAGTCTGGCTACCTAATAAAGAGGAAGCTTCCCTATAATAAATAAACCACAATTCTCAGGTAATGGGTTTGACTTTTAAAAGGCTGAAAAATGTCTCCACGGAGGAGCAGACCTTTGCCAATAGCTGTGTTTTCTAAGTTGATGTGGAGAAGCCATGTCCATGAGGGAAAAGACTGGACACCTGAGCTGGAGTTGAGAAATGGCTACTATAGTGTAAAGCTAGACATTGCCTTTCTCCAGAGTTCCCTGTCTCTCACAGGGAGAAGAGGGCTGTATAGACAAATGGTGGGTCCCCTGGGGTATGCCTAAGAGGGGAGCAGAGAAAGGGTGACATGAGAAATTGCTGGTGATTGGTAGCAGAACTTCTGAAAGCTTTCTCCTGATTGGTGGTGTTGGTATGGAGCCATTGTTAGCACTGTCAGAATCGGTATCAGTATTATAACCCTCACCACCATCACCACCATCACTGTCACCATCATCACCACAATCACCCACCACTATCATCACCACCATCACTGTCACCACCATCACCACCATCACTGTCACCACCATCACCACCATCACTATCCTCACCATTATCTTCACCACCACCACCACCACCATCACCACCATCATCTTCACCATTACACAAACAAATAAGCAAACAAAAATAGCATCAATCATTTACTGAGTGTCCAAGAAATGTGCTAAACATTTCGCCATCACCATAGAAGGCAAGTTGGTATTAACATCCAGACATTTCCCATACCCAGAGGAGAAAGCTCAGGCTTGCTGGTGTTTGCTAACTTCTATGGGTCACACACACACAAAGTAGCAAAGCAAAGATGACAACCTAGACAATAACAGGCTTCACCATTGCTTTGCATTCAGTAGCTTAATAGAGAAGAACCTTGGGTCTGTGTCTTAGAAGGAAGATGAAGAAGTAAGGACCAGAACATGTATGACTAACTTACGGTGGGAATGATCTCAGGACAAAAGTATGGAGGAGGCAGGACAGAGTATGAGAAGAAAGCTCAGGAAAGATGTCAGTTCATCTGGGGCCAACTTCAGCATCATCTCAGGGGAGCCTAGAGTGTGACTTGTACCAGTGTGTTCATAGAAATGTGCTAAGCATGTCCCATGGGCCCTTATACACCATTGGTCCTGCCTTGAAGCAGANGAATAGGTCTTTGGTACAGAGGCATCAGTAAGTCACTGGCTGTAGGTTGCCGTGCCTCTAGAGTTGGACATAACCTGTTGGAAATGAGCATCCATGAGGGATTTGCAGTCAGCGTGTTGGTTCTCTTTACATGATGTTGAGAATCAGGAATCTGGCCAACCAGCAGCACTTACGCCAACTGTGCAGATGAAGGTCTCAGCTCTGCCCTTGACCCTCCAAGTGCCCTGCCCTCAACACTTGTTCCCCCCAGACTACAGCTTATCCATGCTTGGGCTCAGTGTCCTGCAGGGCTGGCCGGGCTCTGACAAATGCTGACCCTGGGATCCAGTAATACAGTTAACCCAGAGAGCTGGACCAACAGCCCCTCCAGTGGCTCCAGCAGCGTGAGACAAGGTATCTGACAGCTTCCCCCATGGTAACCCTTTATCTCAGTTCTCTGCTGTGTTATTTCAAAACTAACGAGCCCAGACCTCAGGAGCTCATCGTCTGCTCGCCGCCTGCCATGGAGATTTGTGGCTTGTCTGCTCGGCCCTCTCTGTGGATTTCTGCAGCTGCTTACCCTCTGCTTGTTAAGAATGTTATCCCAAACTGCATGTAGCCTTGGGCATCAGGAGTGTATGTGTGAGCAAGGAGGAAGGTGTGTGATGTATGCGTACATGTGTGCATTTGTGTGTGTGTGTGTGTGTGTGTCTCAGGATTCCTCTGCCTGCAGGAGCTCTCAGAAGAGTCCAGTGGGTGTGTGTCCCTGAATGGAGAGAGAGGGACAGTTCCATCCTTGGATTACTAAGGAAGAAGCCAGGACACAGTGGGGAATGGGGACACGCTATTGACAAGTGCTGAAGCAGCCTCTCATCTTGGCAGGCACCGAAGCTAACTCCCAGGAGAGAAGCTTCGCAACAGACCCTTAAGGGCACCCCAACTTTATTCCCTCTCCTCCTCTGCCCAGAGTTCCTCACCTCAGGCTCTTTGGGGAAAATCCATCAGAATCAGCAATGAGTGGGTCCCCAGGGGCAATCTTGAAAGTGCCACCAAGTACCAGGCACTGTCTAAGCTCTGGGTACATGTTGTCTCTTTTCTTCCCCACAGCAGCTCTGCCAGGTGACTGCACTTTCAGAAGGAAGGAGGGGACTGGGTGGAGGTCACAAGGCTGGTGGGTGATCGGGAAGATTCTCCGTCAGCTCTTGTCTGCTGCTCTTCACATCCTCCTGGACCAGACTCAGCCTCCCGCACCCCGTTAGCTTTGCTCCCTGCAGACAGACATCTCTCCTCCCCNCGTTCTTTCTTTCTCAAGTGCTTCTCATTTATCTGGAATAATTTATTATATGCCTGGTCCCATCCCTCCTGCTAGACTTCATATTTAAGGGAAGGACTCACGTAAAAATGATGCTTAGCTGAAAAGTGAGGGAATAAGGAGCTAATGAATTGATAATGAATGAATGAATGAATGAATGAATGAATGAATGAATGAATCTAAATGGAGGAACTGGACCTTCCTGCACTTCATGAGCATGTCTTAGGAGCCAGTCCATCAGGCTGGAGCACTCCTACTGAGCCATCTTATTATCCCCAAACTCCTCTGGGACAAGGACCTCAGAGCTGCCTCCCTGCCCAGTCCCCACCAGTCTAGCCAGGTGCTCCATCTTAACCCCAAATGGTTTTTACTATGCTGGATGTCAGCATCTCTCAGATGCATTTCTTGGTTCCTATGGGTTCACCAAACCCCAGGCTCCCGNATCCTATGGCCCGCTGACCAGCCCTGTGAGGGTATCTAGCTGGCATCTCAAATTAACATTTTGGGGNCTGGCCTGTGAGGCCCCCACCCCTCCCTGAGGACCCATAAGCAGTTAGCAGTGGCCAGGGAAGGGAGAGAGATTTTCCTGAGTGGTGTAGTGACTGGCAAGGAGTCCACGCATCTGTAAGCAATCATAATGAAACTCACTGGGTCGCCAAAGTAAGTAAATAAAAAGATATGAAAGTAGAGAAGCGGCAGGTTGAGACGAGGGAAGAGTGTCAGGAGGGTGAGAGGTGGCGATGGGGGTGAACATGATCAGAATATATTNTAGACATGTATGAAAATGCTGTAATAAAACCTGGCATGGCGTGTAATTAATATATCCTAATGAAAAGTATTATCTCTAAGACCAAACTCCAGAGCATGGGACTCAAACACCTCTCTGCTCTCCCAGCTCAGTGAGAGACAGTTCCATCCTTCTGGGCAGCTTGGATCACCTACTTTGGGGGTGACCTTTGACCTCTGTCTTTCATGTCCAATCCATGTGCAAACCCTGTTGATGNTGATTCTACCNTGGGTGTCTGAGAGTCTGGCCCCTGCTAAGCATGATGTCAGCTCTGCACAGGCTCTGCCCACCGTCCTCCCTTTTGTCTCACTGTGGATCTTACCAGCTCCCTTGCTGTCTCCCCTGAGCGAGTGCCAAAGGAGATTTTTAATANCTGAGTCACAACATGATTCCCCGGCTCAGAANCCACCAACGGCTTCTCATCTTACTGAACTGAGAATCCAGCTCCTGGCAATGGCTCTGCGGACTTCTGTGAGCTGGCCCCTCGCNGTCTGTCTGACACCCCCCCTCCTATTCATCCCTTGCTCAGTCAACTCCAGCTCGCCACTGGTCCTTAGTCTCTGGTATGTTCCTACCTCAGGGCCTTTGCACCGGCTGTGCCCTCTGCCTGTTACATTCTCCCAGGCATGCTTGGGNCTCACTCTGTGGCCACTTTCAAGCCTTTGCTGGACTGTCACCTATGATTACCTCATTTGAAATTACAGCGTTCTCCCAGGAGCGCTTTCCCTCTGTCCTGGGAGCATCCTGCCCCCTGCATTATGTTCCATGTCTTCTCTTAGCGGCTCTCATCCCCATCTGATGGTCTACATATTTACCCCTTCCTTGTGTCTGTTCTCTGACACCTCTCCCTGCTGCCCACGGANAACTACAAAAGGCAGGGGATGCTGTGTCATTGTATCCGACTGACTCCCCGGCGCTGACAGCANGGATAGCATACAGTAGGCACTCAATAACTACTCACTGAATGGAGAATAGTTGAATGGTTGGTTGTTGGTAGCCCCTCTCAGGAGTTTTCCCTCTCCCAGTTCTTGTACAAAGTCTCTCCCCACCATGCTGGACTTAGGGTTTCCTCTGAGGCTGACAAAGTCTCCCAAGCTGTGGCTCCCTTCATCCTTCCTACCAGCAGCAACCATGATGATGCCTTAAAGGAACTCATCTTGCAGGATTCCTCCAGGGGCACAATACCTTACATAATCAAAAATGCACTCTCCTCAGAGGACTCCACAGCCTGTGTCTGAAATCCTGGCAGATGCAAAGGTTTCCACCTGGACTGAGAGATGACATTTTTGCTCATGGCCACAGACAACGCCAGGATCGGGGCTTGAANCCAGGTCCATGGGACTCCTGAGTCACGTGCTTNCATGGTATCACCTAATTACTCTCATGGCCCACTCGAGTGGGAAAGCGTTCCTTCTAGGAAGGCCCAACATCAGCTCAAATCCCCAGCTCAACAGTTTGATCCCTCACTGCAGATTGGCAGTTGACAGGCCAACCTGTGGAAAGAGGCATGGCTGGGTGGACTGGGGGAGGATTGGGGGTGGGGGCAGCACATAGGTGTGTTCTATGATGAGAGTTCAAAACCCAGGTGTGGTGATATTTTATTTGTCTTCCCTAATAAAATTTATCTGAGGGTCAGAGGAAAAACGGGGCTGCCAGCCACTAATAGAAAACAATAGCCATGCAAGTTAGCACACGCCCTTAATCCATTTGGTTCTCTGTGACTCCAAGGTCACATGGGGAACTAGCAGTAGGAGGTGGTGGCACACGCCTTTAATCCCAGCATCAACCTTAGAGTTCTGAAGATCCATGCAGACAAGACAGGAAGTGATGTAGCTTGGGAGGATGGGAAATTAGTTAGCAGATGGACAGGTATAAAAAGCCAGGTTAGACCGGAAGACTCGCTCTTTCCTCCGCTTCAATCCTGGGAAGTAGAGGCAGCGTTGGTGAGTGGTGGCTTGCTCCTAATTCCTCTGATCTCAGATAAATTTTATTAGGGAAGACAAATAAAATATCACCACACCCAGGCCAGGTGGGAGCTGGACAAGAAACTTGGAGCTGAGGTTTTCACCTTTAATTCTTTTGGTTTTATTAACCTATACTTGAGACCAGGTGATTACTGATATACAAGAGATATACTGATATACACACACAGAGAGACACACACACATACACACAGAGAGACACACACACAGACTCTGTCTTTCTCTGTCTGTCTGTCTGTCTGTCTGTCTGTCTGTCTCTCTCTCTCTCTCTCTCTCTCTCATCCGCCCATTGTCTCAGGAAAACAGCAGGGTGGAAGACTGTCTACATAGGTCAGCCTAGGGTCAAGCCCAAATCTCTTGTAGAACCTGCAACCTAAGTACCCCAAGTGTGTGAGTACCCCAAGTGTGTTCCAGGGAACAGCAGCACCTGGGATGGGTTGCAATGAAGTCACCCAAGCTCTCCCCAGACCCACTGAGTCAGCGCTCACCCTGACATGAAATCTAAGTGGCTCGTGTACATTAAGACCCGAGAAAAAGCTATCCACGTGGCTCTGAAAGATCCTGTCTTCGTCCTCAGCCCTTACCTTCCATCCTGCACCCCCCATCTGTCTATTCTAACCCGCTGCGTCCTGTGTAGTTATGAGAAGTTTCCCTGCTCTATCCGCCTTTCATCTCTGCTACCCTGACCAGTTTCTGTTCCTCCTTCAGGGAACTTACCTTGCTCTCCTGCCCATATTCTCCAGGCTGGGTCAGGTGCTGGTCTGTGGCTCCACAGCCCCTCAGATTTTTCTCTTCCGGAGAACTTAGTCTTCTGCATTTTATTTTCTAGTTTGGGGAATCCCCCTCCCCTTCCATGATGAAAATTCCTCGAGGGCAGAAGTGTGGCTTAGTGTGGACTTTTGTGCTCTTGCCACAGAGTCGTTATTTGGTGAACATCTGTNGGGCAATGAAGGAAAGGCAGGGGAAAGGGTCATCTTGTGAAACTTTTGTTTTTCATTCAGTTTTTTACTAAAATGAGTGTGACCGTCCCTGCATCCAAAGGACACTTCCCACAGCAGCACTGCCGAATTCCCAGTCTTCTCTCAAGCTTCGGTGTTTTTTTTTCCAGCCATGCTAAGAAAGCCTGAAGGGTCAAGGCTCCTGCAGATTACCTCCAAGCGGGCTTAATTAACTAGATTAACCTTGAAAAAGACTTGGAGTTCCAAGACTCCAGGCCAGAGTCCCAGGAGCCCAGGCACAAATTAGCCACATCCATCTTATTGCTGGACCAGGTCAGTTCTGTGATGAATTCTGGGATTTCTAGGAAGCTCAGGAGCCTGGAGGCCNGGGCTTCTGTTGAGTATAGAAAACAGAAGATTCCAGACCCGTGGCAAGTACAGGGATGGGGATGAGCCATTCACAACCTGGAGGCAGAACAAGCATGTAGGGCCTGATCACTGCCTGAGAAGCAAGTCCTTCTTCCTTACTAGGTCTCTGTCCCAACAGTGGAAGCGAGGGAGGTTTACCATGCTGCACACTGTACAGGGTTTTCATCATCCCCTGAGACATCGGGTTAGAAACACTGTACACATGGGCACAGATGTTGATGGGATGGAGAAAGTCAGAGTCAGGGATGTCTCAAAGCCAGTGACCAAGGGTCATTTCTCCTTGTGAGAAGATGCAGGCCAAGCCCGGGGATGCCCATGACCTGCAGACACTACAGGAATTATCCAGCATGCCGTACACCCCTGCTTAGTACTTCCTTGCAGTTTTGAAGTNTTTCTCAGAGTACTCCTCCCTCCCTTCTCTCTTCCCCTCAGCTGGTTTTTATTATAAATAGCCTGTGCTGCTGGTATTCTGGCTGTGTATTTTCATCTCTAGGCCTCAGTTTCTCCACACACATGGTGGAACTGGCTGCACCTGCTGGTGGGTTGCTTTAGAACTGCCATGAACTAAAGGGTGAGAGAGAAGTAGTGTTCATCCCGGTGTCTGGNATTCAGTAGATGCTTAAATAGATACAAACTGCTGTTATAACCAAGGGGTGCAGAAAGAGCACCGGCCAAGCAAACAAAAGGCCACAGTTNCAGGCATGGCTCTGACATGAGTGATGATGTAGGCTCAAGCGACCCCCTTGTGTCTTGAGACCTCAGTTTTGCCACTCTCTACGAAGGTTGCCTGGCTCTGAAGCCCTCATAGTCCAGTCTTGTTTGTCTGTTTCTAAAATCATGTTAACTCTGCCTAGGGCTAGGGTCATGAGGATTGGCCTCCAGCCCTGGGCCAAATGAGTGCTTTGTTGAGACCGACCAGAAACTGCTCCACTCATGGATGCTTTGATGGAGAAGCAAGCAAGCAGCTAGGGATCCAGGCATCTTCGAGTTTTGTAGGAAGTTCATCCCTGACTCTTATCAGAGGCGAGGAATCAGCTGCTCGTTGCCATGACTACGGGCAGCAGCACATCAGTGCCAGGTCTCTGATTAGCAGGAATGCAGGGAGAAGGAAGGCCTCAAGGAACCCAGCATCCGTGGCTTCCCCCTCCCTCTGTGAAGTGGAGTGTGCCGGCCCTTGACTCCCTGTCTCAGCTGTCCCCTGAAGATCTTGTCTTCCTTTAAGTATTTTTTTTTAAAAAACTCAACATGGAATAAACTATGTGGTGAAGAAGAGACAGCTGTGGGCATTTTTCAGCAGAAACGGACCCTGAAAATATGCAGGACTGGAAACAGGGAAGATGCATGGGTGGGGCCGGAGGCTGAGGTCTGGTTCCACTGAAGGGCTGTGGTGCCTCACAGGCTCTTCCTCTTGTCAACTCAGTACCTTGATTTGTACGAGGGGGCAGAGCCTGAGCCACGGTTTCTGTATAGGATCAGTCAGCAGAATTCATCTGTTCGTCCATCCATCCCTTCACCAGCCAACAGAGGCAGCGTTAGACACTCTCTGACTATTTGGTACTGAGGAGACCAGTCCCTACCTCGAGAACTCATGTCCTCGTCCAAAGATTATTAGTTAAAGGACATAAAAAAAATTCTCAGGCAAGAAGAGTGAACTCAGCAAGCCCCTATGGTTCCTGCCACTGGTGAAGAGGGGACAGAGTGAGATGTGCAAGTTGGGGACAGCTCTCAGCAAAGGTGACCCTTGAGAGAGGACGAGGAGATGGCCGGACAAGCTGCTGCAGGAGCTGCATGCCAGGTGCAGGGGACAGCATAGGCAAAGGCCCTGAGGCAGGAAAGCTTTGACCTAGTTGAGAAACAGTAAGAAGACCATATGGCTAGAACAATGGGAAAATAGAGAGAGACGCAGGAGGTTCGACCAAGGCCAGATCATACGGCGTCTTTGGATGTTGTGCTTGGTCTGACAAATGGNTATCTGGGGTGTTTCTTTGGCATGTAGATTCCTGGGTCTACCCCTTGGAGACTCTCATTCATGGCATCTACAGTGGGTCCTAGGATCTCATTCAGAAACATCATTGGGAACCTTTGATATTGTGCCGAGCTTGGGAAACACGGGATTTTATGTTCGCACTCTCCCTCCCAGTTCTAAGGAAGCTGAGCAGAGCTGGGGATGGCTCAGCAGTAGGGTGCTTGCTGTANAAGTCTGAGGACCTGAGTTTGATCCCCAGCAGCCATGTAAGAAGCCAGGTGTAGCAACACACACTGAAAATCCCAGTTCCAGAAGGGTAGAGACAAGAAGATATTCAGAACTCCCCGGACATCGAGCCTAGACCTCAGCAAGCCCCAAGTCCCAGTGAGAGGCC
>LZPO01075902.1:249124-259674 GCA_001675575.1 Neotoma lepida
AAAAAGATGGATGACACATAATCAATGAAACCCAAAGTTGTCCTCCGGCCTCCAAGCACAGTGCCTTCCAAACATTTTATGTCAAAAGATATAAAACTCTTGTATAATAAATATACCAGGGCCAGTTTTTTTTGCTACTAAATTAATAAAAATAACACTAGTTGTTCCAGTGAAGGCAACTGAGCTCACCTTTTCGTGCTCAAGCAGATTTCAATCCATAGCTCTCTTTGCTATAGGATACTGTTTCTCTCTCTCTCTCTCTCTCTCTCTCTCTCTCTCTCTCTCTCTCTCTCTCTCTCTCTCTCTCTCTCTTCCATCCCTGGAGCCTGCCCCAATTATAAAAGACGATAACTTGACTTCATTTGACTGCAGCCTGAGCGTTTGAAGCTAATTGAATGGGAAATAATTATTCTTGAAGAGCGGAGGTTTCTGAGGTTCCGTGAAGCGATGTAAGATATGTATCTTGTTACATTAGACCCACGCAAATACACTTTTAATAATCAGCTTCTACTCAACACACCTTCCGCCTCCTGTGAAATTTACAGCAGGAAGTGTAGACGGGACGGTTTGGGGAGGGAGCGGGCTGAATTGCCAATTCATTATTTTTAAAGTGATTTATTTACCGAGGTGAGCCATTTGCAAATTCAATAATAAATCTATTAAGGGGCAGTTAACCTCTATAAACCTTGTTTTAAATAATCAATTGGCATTCGGGTAACTACAGTGTCTGTCTCATTAGGTGGGCATTAAGTCCTTATTTGAGACGTTTAATCTGAGATGTGACCGAATCAGCCATGAGGTGCCAATTAGATGCTCACCATGGGTCCGTGATTCACCAAGGAGCTGGGTCCTCTCCCTTTCTCTGGCTGTGACAGCCCTGACCAGGGAGCCAAGGGACCCTCTCATGCCTGACTTTTCCTTCCCTGCAGTGCCTCTCAAGACAGAGACCTGACACCACCACCTTCCTCCAGGGGGAAAAAGAAAAAGAAGAAATCAACCAGGAAGAAGAGAAGGAGGTGAGGATCCTGAAGAGAGATGAAACTTCAAAGACTTGGAGGCAGGGGAAGGAGCAGGATAGGGGGAATAAAGGCTTTAGAGTCTGGCAGTGACTCCAACGTNGGTTCAAATTCCTTCTTTGCCTCTTAACTACCTGTGTGACCTTGGGCATCACCTTTCTGTGCCTTTTGTTGCTCTCTTCTGCAAATGATAGTGATAATACCAACCTCTTGGGATTTTTGTGAGCATTAGAAGGGAAATAACTCTGGGTATGGTGGCTCATGCCCGTAATAACAGCACTTGGGAGTCTGAGGCAGGAGGATTGCTGTGAGTTTGAGGNCAGCCTGGGTGCATTCTAGGTCGACCTGAGCTACAAAGTGAGACTCTGTATCATAATAAAAAGGAAGAGGAGGAGGAGGAAAAGATGGAGGCAGCTGACACAGTGTTTAGCAATTGTGTATGACCAATTAATAAAGAGCAGTTATCACCACGGATGCTGAACTTGAGAGACTGAAACCCACAGAGTGCAGAGGCTTGTGCCAAACACCTTGCTACCCGCCTTCCTTTCACTTCCAACCACGTCCTGCCAGGCAAGCATTATTGTGCCTATTTCAGAGATGAGAAGATAAAGGCTCACAGGAAGGGATGTCAGAATCTGCCTTGGATTTGATTCCCAGGATTCCTCTCTAGAGCCAGGATTAACATGTTATATTAATACCAGCTCGTGGCTCTTTTGAGCCCCTTGAATTTTTCTTTCTACATATGACTCTTTCAAGACGTTTTCATACTTAAAAATATTCCCAGAGTCCCTCGTAAAACCTTGTCTAGTGTTCTGGCTCCAGGGGAGCCCGGGAATCACACCCAGGCAGTGTTTATAGAAGCCTGCAGGGGGCAGCAGAGAGCAACGTCTGGACGGCTCGGGCCTGGACCCCAAGTTGGCAGGGGTTTCTCCATCACACCTACTTAGCCGGCCTCTTAAGGATGGACCCAAGTGGGACTCAGGGTAGTGCGGGTGACACCTCAGCTTTCCAGTTATTGTAAGGTAGGGGGTGGACTCGGGGTGAATTGAGTTCCTGATTTTAGAAGTGTGAGAAACTTAGAGGAAGAAACAGCACACCCGTGGGGTTCCCTAATTATTCCTCCCACAAGTGTCCCCTGAGCGAGGGTCTGGGCACAGTTGCGGTTCCTAAAGTGTTGAGTTCTCATCTATTTCTCTTTGCTGATCTGTTTTGTTGAGCCTGCTGAGTGTTGTTGTTTTAAGAAAATNAAAAGTATGTGTACTCTTTAAAAATTGGGGTATTTCGTACGAAAATATGGGTTTCTGGAACCTTCGATGGAAAAGGCAGATGCTGTGGAAGTCTGTGTAATTGTTTAGTGGTGGAAGGCGACCTTGGCGGGTTGGAGCCAAGGGACACCGCAAAGGCACACCATGCAACAGAACTCACAGGGGAGGTTTATTGGGTAGAGGGTGCAGAGGCGGCCTCTGAGCGAGAGCAGAAGAAAAGAGAGAGGGGGCGAGAAGGGCTTGCCTTTTATAAGGGGATATAACGCATGCGCATAGGGAGAGTGTTCTCTTGAGTGACTAGTAGCTACAGTGTCACATCTTGGCTACTGCTGCTGATGTGTCCTGCTAGGTCCCTGAGAACAGGCCCGTGTGAATGCCCGAATGCTAACAGGCTGGGGCTGCATTCTCTCACTGAACCCCAACCCCCATCTGAGAGGCAGCTGCGTGGTCTCTGGCTCTCCTCAGTCCTCACCACTCCCTACTGCCTTCCAGCCAGCCGCCTTCATTCATCTACCTCATTAGTGAGGCTCCTGCTGGCCCTGAGCTTGCAGCCTCTGTTTCCAGCCCAAGCCTGCTGTCTCAGCGAGGAAATAAACTGAGAGACAAACTGTGATCCTCCCAGAGGGCCTGTGTGTTGCTGGTCGAGTCAAGATGGGAAATCAGGTCACCCTAGCGTCAGGCTGAGTCATCACCATGGCCCTGGAGAGGGTAACTNTTTCCCAGGTGCCTCTTTGGTGGCTACACCCATGCTATGACTTCAGGGGACAGAGGCTTCCCAAGGAGACAGAAGAAACCAGACCACGGAATATGGGAAGGNCGGAGCTTGTGGGGAAAGCCACCAATGAGACCAAGAAAGCCTTTTCGATTTAACTAAGAGGGTAGTTGTGCTGTGATAATGAACAAACCTGGAAACAGAGAGAACTCTGCATCTCAGACCATCCATGTCTTGGCTGTGTGTCTTTGAGCAGGTCGCTTTACCACTCTGAATCTCACTTTTTTTTTTTTTCTGAAAACGGAAGCAAAGCAATTATATCAACCTAAGAAAGATTAAATGGGGTCGGGCATGTAACATCTAACACAAATGCAAACTACTATCAGTATGGGATTGTCCCTGAATATGGTCCCCGGAAGAGCNGNGACCTNGTATAAAGACNGAAAAGGGACCCATAGCCGCNTGTCTCTCTCCCCACAGGTCCCCATCCTACAGCCCATCGCCAGTCAAGAAGAAGAAGAAGAAAAGCTCCAAGAAGCATAAGAGACACAGGTACTGTCCTACGTCCTCCACAGACAGGGACGCCCCAGGTGCAGCAGGGGTCAGGGCCCCCGGATGTCATGGAAGAACTTCAAATCATCTATGTAGCACACTCGCTTTATCTCTGTTTTGTCGTGTATTTGCGTCAGTGTGAATTGGGACTCTTGGGAGGAGAAACAGATCCATTAAATCTAACTCTGACTAGAATAGGGGCCTGAATAAAAGGAAGCAGNAGGGTTTGGGGGACCTGCCAGGCCTAGAAGAGGGGCTGGGAATCAGGGGTGGAAAGCTGAGGGAGCCAGGCAGTTTCTCCTGCTTCCTGGTCCTTGGGGGGAGGGGCTGTGTCCTGCCCCATTTCTGCCACATCAGAGGCCAAGCCAGAAGCAGACAATGATCTTGTCATCATTATTCCAAAGTGTCAGGAAAAGGCCTGTGAGTGGCTCCAGCTGTATACTAGAGGGCAGGGTCATGTTGAAGGACATGACATCCAGGGATCCCTACCTTGAGTGGGAACAGGGAGAGTCACAGAAAGGTCTCTTATGATTTGGACTCTCAGTCCAGGTGTTTACTATACACATACATGCATGAGCGCATGCACACACACATACTTGTTTACACACATCCATGCACACACACATACTTACACACATCCATGCACACACACATACTTATTTACACACATCCATGCACACACACATACTTATTTACACACATCCATGCACACACACATACTTATTTACACACATCCATGCACACACACACACTTATTTACACACATCCATGCACACACACAAACATATATACACACATGCAAGCGCACATACACATATGTACACATCCATGCACACACATCCACATTGCTCCCTGTGTTGCTGGAATGTTCTCAAACTCAGTTTGGTCCAACTGGCTACATCCACCACCTGTCTAGAGTTGTGGGTGATTAGTGAGATGTGGTTAATTTAGAGTTGTAAATCATTCCTACCATGGAGCCTGAAGTTAAGGCAGGGGCATGTCCATGAGTGTAGATGGACACTCNTCCGTCACNTGCCTGTGCTGAGCAGGTGGTCCCAGTGTGGGGGACTTTTCCACGCCTCGATCCCAAAAGCCAGGTGGCTTCTCACTCAAGGCCTGTAATTCCAGCTACTTACNAGTCTGAGGCAAGAAGGTCACAAGTTCAAAGCCAGCCTGGGCAATTTAGTGAGACCCTGGAGAGAGAGGAGGGTAAGGGAGACTGAGAATGAATACTCTGGCCCTTCCTAACACCTCCTGGGCACTCCTTTCCCTCAGTCCAGCTTCTCCAAGCATGTGTTCTGAAATGGTTCATGACAGCTGTTGGTTTAGGAGGTGGCAGCTAGCAATGGAGAAGCGTTGGGCCTTTCCTTCTCTTAATATCATGGTTTGAGACCTTTTTAAAAACTTCATTTTCACATCTATTCACACTCAAGATTCCAACCCCAGAAATAAAACAGTGAACAAAACTCAGCTATGGCTTTCAAACTGTTCCCATCCCCTGGGTCAGCGGAGCTCAGTTGCTCACCCAGGCACCGGGGAGAAAAGCCTGCTGGACCCAGAAACTGCTGCAAACCGCTGTGGGGAGAACAGTAGAAGGGGAGCCTGGGGGAGGGGGAGAAGACAGAGGTGACTGGGCAATAAGTTTTGACCCTCACTGCCCTCCATAGTGTGCAACAGGGATGGACAGAATGAGGTTGTATGTGCCCAGAGCTTAGAACAGAGCCCGATACACAGCAGGGGTTCTGCGTGTGGAGGAGGGGCAGGGGGCAGGAGGAGGAGGGAGGAGGGGGAGGAGAAGAAAGGAATATGAGAAAGAGGAAGAGGAGAAGTCTACAACTAAGGCGAGTGATGAGAAGACTTGGAGAGCACAGCACACTTCCCCATGCCTCCCGCTCCCACTTTGTCTGGGAGAGGCTTGCTGACAATTTTTCCTGTGTGTTGGTGGCTTTGACTTGAAACTCAGTCCATAAGGCAGGCAGCATCTCCCGTGTGGGCTTNGTGTTCTTCAAAATCTGATGGGGGAGGAGGTTCAGTTAGGAGTCCTGAGTCCTGCGGGGCAAGAGCCCATTACCCTAAAGCATCACCAACGAAGAACTACTCAGACTCACCTGTGTTTATTCTCTCCACTCCCCGCCCCTTTCTCCTCTCCCTACCCCCCTCCTCTGCCTTCCCTCCCTCTCTCTTCCCTTCGAATCAGGTCTTTTTCCAAGAAGAGGAGACACAGGTAAGACTCTCGCTGTTTCTGGCTGCTTACTTAGCCTTCTGCTTCAGCAGGCTTGCTCTGGACAGATGCCCGGGTGGGCTTCCTTCCCTTCTGTCTTCCTGAGCCTCTGTTCCCTCAACAATGAAAGCCTGTGTTGATTTCCCAGAACCATTAGAGCCAGCTTTGGAGCTGTGCAATGCTCTTGGACCAACCTTTGCCCAGAAACTGGAAGTCAAGGTTCTTAGGAGACACGGGCACCATTACTCCATCATAACTTTCTTACATCTGGGCAAGGAATAGAGAACATGGCAGTAGCAACATGAAGCTCCACCTACAGGGATTCATACGAAGTGGGTTCTACACTTAGCTCTTCCTACCACCCATCTCAGCCTTCAGCAGTGGGTGTGTTTGTGGTTTCCGTTTGACAGATTGAGAAACTGAGACTAACTAAGACAAGAGAGACCAGGACCACAGCCAAAATTCAAAGCCAAATCTGTCAGCTAGGGCATGTATACAGGTGACAGTGGCTTCTTCAGTAACAATAGTCACATCTAGAGCAGTTCAGAGAAGGCCAAGCCTCCATGTGTTCATTGATGAGTGAACTGTCATTACCAGTATCACTGGTTACCAGTGAGTACCANCCAGTCAGTCACACAGCTTAGGCTGTGGCTTCCTCTTTGCATAGTTGAGGCAAGNNAGCTCAGAGAGAGCATGTCACTTGTCTGATGTCACTCACCTGAGCAGCAGAGGTGGGACTCAAACTTGGTGTGGTGTCATTAGTTGAAATTAATGCCCCACCCCCTTCCAGGACCTCAGTAGACAGCAATGGGTTTTGGTGAACCGGTGAAGCTAGTCTGGCTTGAGTTAGCAGGCTCCTTTCTCAGACTTCTGGTTGTCTACACTGGGATCCTGGCTCACTGTGACTCATTTTATCCACACNCCAGGGCTCTGGTACTTGAATATTCATGGGCAGAATGTTTCCTAACCTACCAAACCCAACCCTCCTTCACCTATCTCTCTGGCTATTCTATTCCCTTCTAAACTGGTTGACCAGCAGTCACAGGTGACCGTGGTACGGGCCATATCCCAGCTTGGCTGTGTGATCTTGCCCCAGTGTCTTAGCCAATCAGAGGTTTCATTTCCACATCTCTAAAATGGGCTTTTACAAGCTGTGCCTCGGGTGGTGGTGGCGCACGCCTTTAATCCCAGCACTCGGGAGGCAGAGGCAGGAGGATCTCTGTGAGTTCGAGGCCAGCCTGGGCTACCAAGTGAGTTCCAGGAAAGGTGCCAAAGCTACACAGAAAAACCCTGTCTCGAAAAAAACAAAAAAAAAAAAAAAAAAAAAAAGCTGTGCCTCCACCTAGGGAATGGGGAAAACAGAGTGAGATTGTTCACACGGAGTAGGAGCATTTTGCACAGTGCCTGGTGTGCACTAAGCCCTCAGCATGGCAGGTGTTGCCACCGTGACCTTCATTACCATTGCTGTTATTAACCTTCTAGAGTGAGCTTGGCTTCCGCGGCGCCCTGTTCTCAGCACAGGGGCACGAGCCAGGATCCCTGGCCTANCTCACTGCATAAAGACGCTGGCATTTAAACAACCTGCTTGTGTTTCATCTTGAACTGCACTTGGCGNTTTGCTTTGTTTTCATCTTGCAATTAACTGGCCGTTTCTCGTTTAGCTCCTGTAGCCCTAAAAGCAAAAGACGGGAGGAGAAGAAGCACAAAAAACAGTGAGTAGACAGAGGCCCCTGCAGCATACAGTGCAGTTGGAGGAAGTGGAGGCCTGGCCTCTCTACAGGGACAGGAGAGGGAGGGGACAGTGGCTNAGAGGGAGGAAGGAAGAAAGAGAGAGGGAGAGGGTTTTACATTCACTTGAAATTGACAGGTGGGNGATGCATGGATACACAGACTGTATATGTGATAAGTGTGTGCATGTGTGCTTGTGATGTACAGTGTATATGTTTGTGCCTGAAGGGCTCATTCTATGTGTAACATGTATGTACACCAATGCATATATTTGTAGGTAGCTTGTATAAGTGTAGGGTGCACATCACTTATAAAGGTCTACATATTTTTATGCCNTGCAAACATCCATGCACATGGTCCACACAGTGCATGTAACATGGGCACATTGCATGTGTGCATGGGATCTAGCGNTGTTCACATGAATGCCCCCTGTGTATGAGCGTGGTGGCAAACAGCACTCACATAGGTGCACTGTGGACTCACGTGTATGAATTNTGTTCACNCTGTGTGCACACTCCACNTGAACACTGTNCNTCTGCATNCTGTGTAGGGGGGATATGGCAGTCTTTACCTGTGCACATATCTGTGTAGTGTATGCATGNATTGTGGGGTNTGATTGCATGTGTGCGTGGGTGANNGAGCNTCCACATGTATNCTCTGGCTACTGGTTTTCCATACTCTGGTTTACAGTACAGCANTTCCCTTGAGTCCCAAGTCTCGGGCCCAGCTGTCTCACAGTTTATAGCTGGTAGTAGAAATTCAAATCAGCCAGTACTGCCTGTGGAGTTTAGTTTCCGATCAAATTAAAAGTAAATTTGGTTACAACCCACCTACTTTATACTCTGTAAACGTTAGGGCAATGTGTTTTCCAATCAACTAATATTTTATCTCCCGCCAAGAAGCATCTAAAGAGAGGATCAAAAGCAGTAGAATGAAAGCAGCCCAGCTTCTGAGGAGGGGAGAGATGAGGCAGGGCACAGAGGGAGGGCGCTCAGCGTGGCTGCCTCAAAGGGTNCCTTTACTCAAGGTCAGCACAGAGGAGGACATTTCAGTCAGCACCACAAAGACATGGACCGTGCTCTAGAAGGGAGGAGGAGAGACTCCAGTAAGATCAGGGAGGAACTTCCCTATTGACCAATTTGTTTAAATGAAGCCATCAAGAGAAAAATTATTAATCAAGCAACTCCCCTGAAGTTGGTCCTATTGTTATCCCATTGTGAGGATGAAGAAACAGAGGCACTGGACTAGTGACCTGAGTGTGTTGGAACCAGGGAGTGTAGCTCTGGAGTTTTCACCCTCAGCACCTACCATATGTTCTCAGAGACCAGTAGCCTTGGATCTATCAGCCTCCTGAGCACTGGAAGCAATAATGATGGCATCAAGGTGGTCACCCTCACCAGGGTAAAAAGCCAGACGAGTCCCAGCAATTGCTANCAGTTCATCATCAGAAAGCTGGACAAACCACACGAGGCAGGACAGAGGGCAAGAATCCCAGGGGCTTCTAGGAAGCAATGGGTTGTTCTTACCAAGCAGACCAAGGGTTAGCTTCCTTTCACCCAACATGCCTTCATGAGGCCCTGGCATGTGGCAGTGAGCACAGGGGATAGCGTGGGTGGGTAGTGGAGGATTGGGACACAGTGAGGACACCAACAGGAAAAAATGTGGTTTGAAGGTGGCTTCCTGCAGGAGGGGATCCTAGGCTGCATGATAGGGACATAGTTTCAACCCTCTGGCCTCAGTTTCCCTCCTGTGCCATGGGACTAGAGAGAGGACTCACCTTCATCAGTTGTTGCAAAGAACAGCAGAATCCCTGGGAGGAAAATGCTTAGAATGCAATGTCTGGGCCTGAAGAATGTGTTAGATTCGGGTGATACTGAGATCATTGCCATCTGAGCCAGAACACAAGCCGAGTTACACATTATTATTGCTTGAGTCTGGCGGGTTGGACAGTTAAGCCAGATGAAGAACCAGGCAGGGCCAGCTCCTGAAGGAGCTTGGGGTTCAAGACCAGAGTATAGACAGAGCATAAAGGCAGTGAGAAGATCTTAAGCAGGGAATGGATAGGGCCCAATAGCTGTATCAGAAGAATCGAATTCCTTCGCTGAGATAAACAGGCAGATTCCTGAGCCACCGACATTCCGCACACCCTTCATTTTGTGTTTTTGTTGTTTTTAGAGAGAGTCTTACTATGTCACCCAGGCCAGCCTTGAAGCAGTTCAAGGCAGCCTCAAACTTATGGTGGTCCTCCTGCCTCAGCTTCCCAAGCACTGGAATTCAAGCATGAGCAGCCACACCTGACTTTCTTTGATCATCCTCAGTTGGATTGGGACCCATCCTTGGGAATGGCTGAAGTGAGCCAGAGTGACAGGACTGTTAATGACTGTCAGGCTCTTGACTCCATGCTAAGGATCATGCTAAGGACATGACTTCACGTCTCAGGTCCAAGGTCACTGGCAGCTGAAAGACCCAGTAGACTCTGCAAATAGTTTTGTACACACCGAAGGTTACCTTTGTGTTTTAAGGAGTGTCTCTTTAAGACAGGGATATTTTACATTAAAGAGTCTGCATTTATTTCTCCATGTGCTTGAAACATCAGAGGGTCCAGCAAGGGTTGGGGGTGCTGGAGGCACAGCAGACCCTTTCACCTTCACATCCACCCAGGCCATAGATCAGTATTTTGCTAGGACCTGGCTGGCCTTTGAAACTGAATGAAATGCAGATTCTTGACCTTGAGAACGACAGGGGAGGCTTGGGGGCGGCTTCCTGCCTGGGGTGTGGTTTGTGCCAGGACTGCTTCTAGCATGAGGACAAGTCTCAATCAACTGTCATCCACATTCCCCACAAAGGCCTCTTTCTGCTTCCCTGTGCTCAGCCTAGTTGGGCAGAGAGCCCCTAAGATGCGGGCAGGAAGCTGGGCTGTGAGGCTGTAAGACAAGTCCCTTTGGGAGTGACCTAGACTACTCTTGGGTATGAATTCCAGGATTTGTGTATCACAAGATCAAAATCAGTGTCTTGTCCTTTTCTCTCTCTTCTCTTTTCTCTTCTCTTCTCTTCTT
>LZPO01075902.1:259869-273295 GCA_001675575.1 Neotoma lepida
CGAAGCCGGAAGTCTCACCGCCACAGACACCACCGCTGCCCCTCGAGGTCTCAGAGCTCAGAACTACGTTCTTCCAGCTGCGAGAGCAGGTAACCCCTTGGCCCCTGCTACTTCTCATCCACCCAGCTTGACCCAGGTTCTGTGTCCCACACTAAGTGACTCTCTCGATCCCCAGGCCAGAGTTGNCCCTGCTTCAGCAACTGCAGGCAGAAGGGGCACAATAGTAACCCTCCTGNAACACAGGCTTGCTAAGTACCTTTGGTGATGCCGACTCCCACAACCCTCTCTACAGTCCCTTGAGGTCACTCCTATTGTCTCATTGTGCAGATGAGGAAACCAAGACATCAGGGCTTTAAGGAACTTGATACTTAGCAACTGAGTGATACAGCTAGTGTTAAAACTAGACTTCCCATTCTCAGAACAGAGAAGCTGAGCCACCTACAAAAGGACACACAGCNCTAAGTACCGGGTTCTGAGGNCCTTCAGAGTCCGTTTTCTCCTGACTCTGGTGNCTCTTTGTTGATGCATCGCCCNTCCTGCTTGGAGAATGATGAGAGTGGAGTGCTCTTGTGGATGAAGAGAGAAAGAAGGTTTTGTGGATGAGAACGTTTGGAATTGTTTATATGTGGCAGGAGGACCAAAGCTGGCTCCTAATGTCAGGGGCTTCTCTTTTTTCAAGTGTTCATTCACAACAGCCGGGGATGGGAACGGGGCAGGGCCTTACCTTATTTCCATGGAAACAAGAAGGCTGGAAGAGAAGGAAGCAGAGAGGAAAGAGGATGAAGAAGAGGAGAAAGTGAGGTGGAGGAGGAAGAGGAGGAGGAGGAGGGGAGGGGGAGAAATGTTTATCTTTGTACCAGGCTCTGGGCTGATTCCAAGCCCTTTCTCTCTGTGAATCCCATGATACCGTGAGTGTGATGGTTTTCTGTATCGTCTGCACTTGGCAGTCACCTCAGAACTGTTTCCAAAAAAAATTTCTGAGTGTGTGAGTCCCACCCTGTAGTCACCGCAGCTAGGCAAAGAGAGAGAGAGAGAGAGAGAGAGAGAGAGAGAGAGAGAGAGAGAGAGAGAGAGAGCGCCTGCAAAATTCCCCAGGGAATAGGAACACAGAGCAGGTATGAGAAACCCTGCAACTGACGTGTCCACTCCCAAGCCAACCTCTGTGTTTCTGCTGGATTCCAGCTTCAAATAAGCCCACCAGGTGAAGCCACACAGCACTCTGATTGACCAAGACACACAAGATCCTGTCAATGTGCAGGACAGAGCCTCAATGGGATGAGAACTTGTCCTCATCACACAAGCATTCGGGTACATCCACTCCAGCTAACGTGAGTGGAGGCTGCTTCCTCCGTGATCACAGACTTGGCCTCAATCTAGTCTGCTCTCATTCTAGGCTGTCTCAATGCCTCATCCTGCTTTCTGACTATATCCAGCCCAGAGCAATGTCTCTGTCACTTTGTGACACCCCCAATACCACCTGCCACTTGCCCCCAATGCTGTCTGACAAGTTTNGAGAAAATGGTTCTTAAAGCTGAAAAATCCTGCCCTGGTTTGGCCACTTTTAAGCTGTGTGACCTCAGGCAAGAGCTTAAACATCTCTGAACCTCAGCTCTCAGGAAAGTATCACCTGCCCTGTGTGAAGGATTTCCAGGTGACTGCAAATTCATATGGTGTTATTTGTGTTTACAACTGTAACTCAGTCCACATGTGGATATTCTAAGGGGTCAGACATGCCTCTGGTTTCTACAGCAGACAAGATAAATCTTGCTTACACAAGGTGTCTCTGTCATTTTTATCAGACATGTTTCCCTCAATATTGTGGGTGATACTCAATAGAATGGCTCCATCTCATGATTGGTAAAGTCACATACACAAAGACACAGGGGTATGCATGGAGACATAGATAGGCATGCTCAAACATACAGTATCATGAGACAGTCACAAGCACATAAGGGATATTAAACTAGATCAAATAATGNACCTCTTTTTTCATCATGGCTACACCCATAAATATTTTATAAATTAACAAATAAAGAATGACAGAATAGACAGGAGGGGGATAGATGGATGGATAGATGGATGGATGGATGGATGGATGGATGGATGGATGGATGGGTGGATAACAGATAAATGATAGATGATGGATAAATGGATGGTGGGAATATGGGTGTATCATTGAATAGGTAGATGGAGAGATGGATGATGGATGGGTGAGTGTTGGGTAAGTGGGTAGAGGAGTAGACAAATGGATTGATTAGTAGATAGAGCAATATCCAATGATGGATAGATGGATGGATGGATGGATGGATGGATGGTTGGATGGATGGATGGATGGATGAATTTGGATGAGCTGATGGATGGATGATGGGTGAGTGGGTGGACTGGTGGATGAATGGATGAGTGGTTGGTGGGTGAATGGGTGGATGAGTGGATGAGTAATGAAGGGTGGATGGATGTGCATACACACAATCCAGCATTCTTATGTACACAGACATACCTAGGAACAAAATCATACAAACACACATAATCATACTCTATCATTCTCAGATGACATGCTGGTGGCTCAGCTATCTCTCCACCAGGCTCTCTTCTGAAGACCTTCAGGTATCTCTTTCTTGCTCCCCAGGCACCGAGGTCGGTCTCCTGAGGAAGGGCGGAAATCCCGCCGAACACACTCCCGCCGCTGCTCCAAGAACCACTGCAAGGTCAGCCCAGAGGCCCGGTCCAGCCACCTGCCCAGCCAGCCCCTCCAGAGGCTTGGCTTCCTGTCAGCCAGGGGTGTAGTAAGTATTCCGTACATCCCCTCTGCCAGCCTTGCCATGACTCTTGTGGGGGGTGGAGGTCCAAGTTCAGGGCAGTGTATGCTACCTTTTAATTCAATGTTGGAGAAAAATTTCCCACTTGCTCCAGATCTCATTATTGATTAACCAAATGGTCATCACNAGCCTTTGANGGCACTCTGCTTGGGAACTTGGGAGACAGAGGAAGAAAAAACTAAAGTACCTAGGCTTGTATTTCCGGGGGTGGAGGGAGGGTTGAAACACAGATACTGGCCTCCGGATGACATGTGTGAGAGGTGTCTTAGCGGTGGGCGGAAGAAAGGGGCCTTTGACATGGGAAAGGCACTTTGACTTTTATATTAAGTCTGTATCTCTTACGCCAGCTGNCTGGCAGCACTGGCTGACAGCTGGGATCTGAATCCTCCTATTAATCTGAGCTTGACCTGTGTCTTCTTATGTGCTTGCACACGAAGTCTCAGGTGTTGAGGGCTGAGTTCCTGTCACTCATCCCTCCNACACATGGGGCAGAAACATCAAAATTCAGAGAGGTTAGGATCTGGGGCAAAGTCACAGAGTGGGACAATGGTGNCTCCAATTTAGTGACCCAGCAATGAAGAAAAGCAGAAAAACCCTCCCTGGGGTCAACAAGAAGTTGGTGTGTGACCTTGAACACTTTGGTGTGGAGGGATCTGAATTTAAGGCTGGCTTCATGTCTTCCTAGCTGGGAGAATTGTACCACCTTAGTTTTCTCACTGGGTAAACTCGAAGCACTGATTCCATTTGAGGTGGTTGGAACTATTCAATATGAAGAAGTATGTAAAGGCCTTTTTTGGACTCTGAGGGGACACAGAGATAAACAGGATGAGAGTCAGCCTTGACATGTCNCAAGGTTGTAGCCAGCAGCTCTGAAGGGAGCCTGTCTTTCAGCCACTTGAGAACTTGAANATGCAAGGAGGCATTCCCCTTAGTAAGGGTGAGGTGGAAACAAGGAGAAGTCCAGGAGTCCTGTGGGAAGGTCAGTGGGGGAGGTGACAATAAGCAGCACTGTGGCCTGGTTGACACAATGAGTATTTCCAGTATGTTCTGGAAAACTCTTCTCCACATCAAGGTACCTTGTGTCACCAGAGTCTAATTTTATTCAATCTCANGCATGTTTGACCNTGTTCTTCCTAAGTATCTCCTTCTCAAGATGACTGTGAGAACATGCAGGTGTCAAGCTTCCACCTGCACTCTCTGGTTCCCTAATTCCCTAAATCTCCTGTGCTGCAAAGATACAGAGGCCAGGGTTCAAGACTTGACTAATCAACTCAGCTACCCACTTCTGCAAGCTTCCTCAGCTGGGAAATGGGTGTGATTACTTCATTTGTGGAAAAAGTATAAGTAAATCTGAATAATACACACTAAGAGGCAGAAGAATGTTCCAGAGTTAGCGATGGCTGCCCAGTCTCTCATGTACTAGTGCCTGTGGTAGCCTACCTAGAAGCCCCAACTGACCATAGCTACAATGTGCCAATGGTGACACCTGACTTATACTCCCTCACCTGCCTGNAATGGTTTCCTAAGAAGCTCATATGTGTGAAGACGCTGCTGAGAACTACATCTGTCTTCCCTCACTTACCAGTAATGTTAGCAGAATGGCTCTTGACAGTTTCTTTGCCAGAACACAGGCTCTTGGTGGCAGTGAGGTATAATGCTCCATCTCCCCCAGGAGCCTCCTTGCCCAGAAGCCCAATACCTGTCAGAGAACTGAAAGCCAGGCCTTATCTTTATATACAAGGAAGAGGCCTTAAGAGCTCATCTCTTTCCCACTACCTTGGTTATTAAGAACAAAAGTAGAGATACATAAGAGAGTAATGATGGCTTTGGCAAGGTGAGGTTGTTAAAAAAANNGGGGATTATGNTTGTGCAACCAAATCCTTTATAAGCTCAAAGTTCTTCAGCTTTAAAAAAAAAGATAGATAATACATAATACATATATACATGCATACATGCATAATACATTCATATATGTATGTATACATGCATGTATACAGAGTCACATACATACATGCATATATAGAATACATGCATGTATGCATGCATATATACAATCTCTTCTTCAAAAGATAATAATTGAGCCCAATGCTTGGTCTGGGGACAAAACTCCGATAACATTCTAAATCCTTTCTATGGAAGTTTGGGCTCATCACATCACATNTCTGTGTCTCTGTTTCCTCAAATTTTGANAAACAAGGCAACTAGTGAGACCTAGTTCATAACCCTAGTCCTGGGGTTACNATGACTAGTTGTGAGTAAACATGTTANAATGCNGTTGGTGAGTAGCAAACACTATGCAATGCTTGCTGCTGGTGCTGGCAGTATCGTAGGTACAACAGCAGAGGAGGTAGGTACATGNCAGAGGTCATAGTAATAACTAAAGTGTAGTTGCCAGCATGGGTAANTCAATGGGTAAACANGGATGAGAGTCAGGGTCCTACTTTCTTGAGAATTTTCTTTCCATCATAAATAGTGGCTGCATCCAATATGGCTACACTCACCCCAGTTGAGGTTTTGAGGTTTGGTGGCTCCTGGGAGTATGAGTACACTCCAAAATCTGATTTCATGTTCCCTCCATTCTTGGCCAGTTTTCATCTTCTCCATCACAAAGGTAGAAATAAGACAAGATTCTAGGTGCATCACAGGCTTCCGAAGAGTTCCAGCCCTAAGACTTTTCTCCGTTAGACAGAACAGCAGAGGCATTTGCACTAAATCACGTTTTAGTCATTCCTTCAGGTCTATCCGCACCTANTGAGCATCTATGAAAGGGGTAGGCTTGAATTTGGTTCTGGAGATCTGATGAACAGAAATGAGAGTCTGTGCCTACTAAGGGGGAAGACGGGTGAGGCAACAACACGGAAAGGTCAAGCATGACGACAGATGCTAAGATGAGGCAGAAGTTTGGTTGACAGGAAAGGGCAGGTAGAGAACGTAATGAAGACCCAGAAAGCTAAATGTGAGCAGGATTTAGCCAAAGAAAAGGAAAGCTGAAGCTTGGAGGTGGGGTTTGAGGTGGAATTCTAGGGCAAGACACAGATGTTAGAGATGCATGGGGGCCTCCTGTGCCCCAGGTCCCAATGTTCCATACACAGAGCTCTTTTGGAAACAGTCCAGTGCGGGTGCATGACATCACAAGAGGTGCTTTGCATATATGACTATGCAAATGAAGGCCTTGACTCTGAACTGGATCCTGGTTGGTTAAAGGTGACCAGAGGCCCTCTTGCTTGGTCACTGAGAGTCTGGAGGAGCCAGCAGTCAGTGTGATTAGAGCAGGATCGTGGCTGTGGGCACCAGTCCTTCCTCTACCTATTGAAACAGTCAAATGATTACACACAAACTGGTAAATAGGTTATTTTACCTCCTCATCCTATCTCCAGTCTGCCAATTATCCCTTCCCTCCTCTGGTACCTTCAGGACCACTACAACATAATAGCTAATTGCTCTCAGTGCCAAGCTGCCTTCTAATGGGGTATACTTGATACTCAAGCAGTTGGTGACTGTCCAGAGTCCCCTTCACAGTAGTGGTGNGAGCAAACACAATGTGTCCTGGAGGCATCAGACATCTCCGTCTTGNTGTCTGAGCAGGCTTTATGATAAGAGGATATTTGAGCTGGGCACTGAAGGATGGGTAGGAGTTTATCAATTTGAAATGACTCGTGTATAGAAGGAAATGGGATATCATTCTATGCCAGGCACCACCACATACTCTGCATAGTTATTTTCCCCTANTTTCTTAGAGGTATGTGCNGATATCATCCCCATTTTGCAGATGGAGAAAGTGAGGCTCTGGGAGGCATGATGACCTAGGAAGGTAACACAATTTAGAGGGAAGAGAACTGGCAGGAACCATATGCCTTAGAAGCTTACTCTGACATCAGCAGAGGATGGACAGGGGGACAGGCATGCTGTTGGCCCCCAGTGCTTGGTGGAGACTTTCTTTTTTTGTTCTGGGGACATTCTCCATCAAGCCTCTCACAACTAACTGCAGAGGGGATCTAGAATAAGGAATGAATCGACACCAAGGAGAAGGGCAGGCCACCTCTTCCTGCCCCCTTGTACTGTAGTCAGGGCCAAGAGCTGTCAATCACAGATCCTTTATGTGCCAAATGCTACACAGACGCCAAGAGACAAAAGGAGAATGTGGGGGTCTGTCCAAGATAGTTTCACAAACTTTGTAAACCGAAGAAGGCAAAAGAGTGTCTGTGATTAAAACGTGGGCTTTGGGGAAGATCTCGTCTCCCTGTGGCATCCTGGGTAACATAAGTAACTGATGTTCTCTAAGCACCCAGTATATGCCAGGTCACCACCTCGTGTTTCTATTATATCTCTTCAAGAGACACAACACGTCCACTATAGAATGAGGACACTATGGCCTAGAAAGATCAGACAAAAGGCAGCTACTTGTAGAAGCTCAGATTGGAAGCCAGAGAACCTGATCAGGAGACCCATGTGCTAAATTACATGTAAATATCATCATCTATACCTTGGGGTAATTATCTTAACCTATTTACACGGTCAATATGATGNTGACATGAGACAAGGCATCTAACCACTTATTTAAATATGCACTAAGAGCAGGAGAGGCAGCTCAGTCAGGTACCCCAAACCTAGCTTTGGGGCCCCAGGACTCACACAAAAGCCAAGCACAGTGATGTGTACCTGTGACCCCAGAATGGGGTGGGGGGAGACCAGAGGATCCCTGAGGCTTGCTTGCCAGACAGTCTACCTGAACGGGTGACCTCCAGGTTCATTGAGAGAATCTATGTCAATAAATAAGTAAATAAATACAAGGTGGAGATTGATGATTGAGGAAGATACCGGACGCCTGATATTGACTTCGGGTCTCCACACACAAGCCAGCATACGTGAGCGTGAACATGTACAATAATCATAATACAATAAATAAACACAATAATCATAATAGTAATAGTAGTAATATTAATAAGAATAACTTTGAACTCCTACTGTGTGCCAGGCATCTGCCCTGTGATAACTCATCTCAAGACTTGGGATCTAGCATCACGCATACAATAGTTGCTAACATGATTTGTTGCCATGGAAGCTTTTTAAAGACTANCTCCAAAGAAACCCAGCAATGACCTCTGACCTTAAAATCNACCAGCGAACTTGACAGCAACCTTTGGGGAAAGANNGGATGGAAATGTGCCTCTTGTTTCTAGACAGGCAAGGTGAGGCTGAGGACTGGCCATGGCAGGCTCTGACCCATGGACTCCTCCACCTAGGCTTAGTCACCCAGGCTTCCCTTGCTCTCTCCCCTGGGAGCCTTAGCACCCAAGCTCTTCACTGAGCGAGGGGACACAGTCCAGAACAGAGAGGTGACACTTGGGGAGTCGGGGATGAGAAAAGACATAGCATAGTCAATGTTTACCTTTGCTGAGTAAGGAAAGAAGAAACAACCATCAATTTTTAAATTTTATATTTTATTTTCATTTTAATCAGCTAAGAGACATTTCATCACCAGAAGAGGTAGGAAGTACATCACCTTAAAAAAAAAATGGCATCTTTAAACTGAATGAAATTTACCTGAATGCAACACTCATTTACTGAGCTTACTTTTTTCCTTTTAACCAGCGGGCTTGGGGAAAATGTCTAACAAAGTTTATGTCAAAGATGTTGTACGCTGGTAGACAGGGGGACCTCCAGCAAGGCTTCCGAGAAAGGGGGTGCTAGAAGCTGTCATTCCTTTCAGAGTCCTACAGAAAGAGAAGGAGTAAGGAGACCAGCTCCCCGCAATGTGAGCTGGAGTGCACAGCCTGATGGTGCCCTAGTCCCCAGAAAATCAATCTCTCCGCAGCCGCCCTCCTCTTCACCTCCCCGGCTCCCCAGATGAACCTCAACAGGTCAACGAATCCATTCTTCTGCTGTCTTCCTAATTAGTGTCAAAGAAAGAGGAATGCCAGCAAGGAAAATAACCCTCATCTAGATGTGTATAAGACAGGTCAACGAATCCATTCTTCTGCTGTCTTCCTAATTAGTGTCAAAGAAAGAGGAATGCCAGCAAGGAAAATAACCCTGCTGTCTTAGAGAAACAAAGNGATTGTTTCCTCAAGGAACGAGCGGGACCCTCTAGCTGCGTGCTCNGCTCCGCCGCCGTGTAGCTTGTGAGATTTCCCGGCTCCCCATATGGCAGAGAAGCAAAAAGAAATTTATAGCTGCCGCTCTCCACGGGGCCATTTGAAGCCCCGTAAATGGACTTGTTCAGTTTAATTGAAATTCTCTCCTTGATTGTATTTTTGTAACCTATTAGGCCGAGCTGCCTCTTGATCTCGGAATTCAGCCGAAATTAAATTTTGAAGTGTAAGTGAGAGGTTGCCTTTTCCCTTCTCCATTCTTGATTAAATAATGATTTGAAACAAAAACAATAAATAACTGTGCCGGCTCCCCTGGAGGGCTGAGAGATTCCCAGAGAATTGTGGGGAACTGGAGCTCCTGGTGAGGGGATTTAATTAATTATTAGAAAAGTCCAAGTGTTAACACTGAGTGTGTTAAGGAACAAGAAGATGAGGCNAGCTCATGAGTTCAAAACTGAAAGAAAGAAAGGAATTTGGAGGGTTTATGTTGTGGGGAGTGATGAAAGAATAAAGGGAAATCATTTGTGAGCCTCTCCCTGCAGTGGCCATGAGTTCACGGAAAGCAGTTTGTCCTAATATTGATAACAAATAGGGGCTGTGGAAATGGCTCAGTTGGTAAGATACCTACTACACAGCATGAGGTCCTGAGTTTGATAGCCAGTACCCACATTTGATGCTGGGTGCTATGATTATAAGCCTCTGGAGGCATGGCGTGGCTAGGTGAGGACCTCCAACCACAAGGTTCCAACCATAGAACACTTTAACTGCCCTACTCTGCAGGGTGAGGTATCCAACCCCTGCCCCCCCAACCCTACAGAGTAAAAAGCCCAAGCTCAGGACTCGAAATTCCACCAATCGAAATTCCAGTGGGCTCGCTCCTAGCTCTGGACTTGAAATCTCACCAATCCCCACCCTAGAAAGCTCTGCCCCACCCCCACCCCCAGAAATCCTATATAAACCCTGCCTTCTGCTCAGTTTTCTCCTGCTTCTCAGACAAGNAGAGGCAGCCACCCTCTTGGGTTCTTCCCTCCCAATAAATCTCTTATGTGGGGTCTGTTGGGCCACTGGTGTGACTTTGTGTTACTCCTTGGCTCTTAGCTGCCACATTTCCCCCCTCAGAGCTGTAATACTTAACAATGATACCTGTCTCTAACCCCAGCATTGGGAAAGTAGANGCAAGAGGATCCTTGAGGCTTGCCGGTCAGTCAGTGTAACTGAACTGGTGAGCTCCAGGTTCAGGGAGAGACCCCACCTCACAAACTGAGGTGGGAAAGTTGTTGACCAATGTTGACCCCTGAGTTCTACAAGCATGTGCATATCCACAAATAGTAGCAATCAATGAATAGCTGGGGTTACCTTGGATGACCCAGAAGGGAAGGATTTGTCACCACTGTGGAGTCTGATTGTGGCTTCAGGGCTCTGGTCTCCTGGTTCCTTTTATTGATAACAGTCTAATAAGGATTTTAAGGGTTGAGATAGGGAAGAAGTGTGATGTGTTTCATAGCTCTAAAAGGGAGAANTAAAACAATAAAACAGACCAGGGTACTGTATTTGTGTTGCTGCTGGAGGGATCAGGGTAGCATCATCAGAGTTTTAGAGCAGAAGGTCTCAAATATCTCAAGGGCCCCGTAGTTANTAGGCATGAATNGTAGGAACCCCTATGGACCCAGCAATGAACATTTCCAGGGAATATGGGCCCAGATCTAATTGTCCAATAAAAACCAGAAGTGGGGTTGTTGTGCNAACCCTCACTGCTCAGCACATATTGGAAGTTCATTCACATTTATTTCCAAACACACTAAATGGGCTAAAGAAAGCCTAGCTGTGACACAGTGCAAGTTGGCTTAACACNTCTCCATGATCAGCTTGATGTATTGAAGCAAACACTTTCCACACATCCCTCATTCTCCCTAATTCGGGGCACATAGTTGACTGCCANCTTCCAGATGGTATCCTCTGGTCGCCAAGGCCCACTCTGCCTGCCTGTGTGCCAGTCTGAACACAAAAGGGAACTGGCATCCATTAGGGACAGTCTTTCTCAGTACTGACTGTGTTGAAAGGCCTGTGCCTAAGTCCCCAGCCCCCTCCCTCTTGGGTTGATGTTATGTTTGGGGTACACAGTCTACACAGATTCCCGAAGTCCTCCTTGGNGNTAANCTCCACNCCCTCTTTGGCCTTTTACAGGCTCCTCTCAANTGATTCTTTNTCTCTCTNCTCTCCAAGGAATNCTTCATCTCTCAANATTAGCCATTAGCCCTCAAATTCTTGTCTCAATTTCTGGGGATTCAGGTTAGATANGACCAGCTTACTTGGTCATTGGCCAANGCTTNGGCTCAGTTTTCTTGCCATTCACCAAAGATCAGCTTTGGTGAGGACAAACTTAAGGTTGAGATGGAGGAAGAAGTGACAGCAGACCCAAGAGGACAGCCTTAGTATGAGGATTCTGGGGATCCTGGGCATTATGGGGCCATTATTAGTGGATGGTGATGGGTCTATGATAACTTCTGCTTGTGAGGGACTTGGGGGCCATTGTACAGCCAGTTTTACATGATCTGAGAGTCACTGCACACATAGATACCCCTACCAGATGAAGAGCTCTTTCTCCAAGGGCAGATTTTGAGAGGGCTGTTAGCTCAACCCCGTGTCAACAAGGAACACATGGGAGCCATCCAATCATGATGATGTTGAGTAGGGACTGCTTGTGTCTTGTGTGCCATGGGGAATATCTGTTATGAAGGAGACGTTCCAAGATGAGAGGACAGAGGCAAGAAGACAGGTGCCTCCATTGTCACCTGTCACAGCATTCAGTCTTCTGATTCCCCCTGCACTATCCCNCAGGACCCATTCTGCCTTGGGCTACTCCACTGTGACTTCACCCCTCTTCTTCTAGAGTGAACCAAACCCTCTGAAAAAGGTGGAGTCTGGGGCTAAGAGACTATTAAGGGACACATGCTTCCAATGATGGGTTCATTAAAATATTTCTCCCACCCGAAAGTGTAAACAGAGTCCATCAAGACTTATAAATGCAAAANAGAGCAGTGTTCCTAGGAACAAAGAGTTGAAACATCTCCAGATGACTCCTTTCTCCATGCCACAATACCCTCTAAATGGGGCAAATCAAGTGGGGTCTGTGCTAAATGCAGGCATTAGATGATGCTGGCCGTGTCACAGGAAGCAAGTGAGAGGTGAAACCCCACAGAGCCTCCACTGACCAAGCCCTCAATACTGATGTCTGCTGGGCTGCTCCATAGACCGGTATAGACATTTTTGACTTGTCTGGCTCTAAGAGATGACTTTACAAAAGAAGTCCTTAGCCTGAGGGACTTAGCCAGAATTGAAGCTAACAGCCCTTTGTATACAAATTTCCAGGATCAGGTACTTCTTTCAACCTGACCTTCCAAAGTGGCAGAGCAAACAAAAGAAAANGAGGTGGCCCATCATAGCTTGCCTCATTCAGAAGACTCTGTGGATCTCAAAATCCTTGCCTGAGATCTGGAGCACATCTGGTGGGAATGTGCAAGCAGAGCCACTGGGTGCTTCTCCTGCTGCCCTGAGTCAGAGGGGACTCAGAAGGAGAGAAACCAAGGGGAGCCCCTCTTCCCGCCATGGTCCAGACTTAATCCTTGGCCTTAAGTTGGCTTTAAGACCCCTGGACTTTTATGGAGCTGTTTTTATTATGATCTAAATAAATCCTTTCTCTAAAGCTGGCAACCATCTGAGCAGACTCCACCATTGTCTCGTCAAAGACTGAGTCCCTGGAGCTCTCAAGGGACCATGGAGGAGCTTGGGTTATTAAGCAACATTTGCTGAGCATCTACCCTGAGGCAGGCACTAAAGGGTCCTGGTGTACAACACTGCACCAACCATGGCCCCCGCCCTCACCTAGTGGGTGAAGAGACAACAATTGAATAAGTCACCGCCCCTACTGAGTAACAAGGCGTTTAATCTGGGGAGAGAAGTTGGCTGAAAGATGCAAGTCATCAATTACAGAGTGTTGTCCGGGTGATCAGAGAAGGTGACAGGTGGGAGAGAAAGGAAGAGGATTATTTTCCAGAGGAAATNGGATGTGTAAATGACCTGGAGATGGGAGTGTGGTGTGTNGNAGCAAAACCAAGAACACATCATGCTGGTCAACAGGGACTGTGGAAGGCAACTTGGGAAATCATGGAAGAGNGGTGTGTGAGNTTCTCGGGGTTNGTGTNTGAAGNAGGCCAGGCAGGTTTGTGAAGTACACTGTAATTTATGTCAGTGGGCTTAGATTCGACCAAAGGAGTGGGACTTTNAAACAAGTGGGANANGCNGGTAGGTTTGTGTGCCCTGGCACTCTCGCCCAGTGAGAGCTTCCCATCGNGACTTCATCTCTACTTCCTGGTGATGAAAAGCCTCGTTCTCTGCAGTGCNCTCAGGTCAAGCACACAAGCCNTATGTGCCTAAGTGACAGCCANGTGGAGACACTCTGCAAACATCCCTGTGGGCTGAGATTGGGGGCAGAGTGTGTGCAGAGGGCAAGGNNCCCNT
>LZPO01075902.1:273553-291033 GCA_001675575.1 Neotoma lepida
GGNNNAAAATCCCTTGATCCTTTCCCTGNCCTAAACCCTNGTCTGAAAGCTCAGAGCTAGCTTCCCATCATGGTGGTTTCTCATTCCTGATAGAGNTGNTAAAGGAGATGTTCTTGGGACCATTGGACGTCAGAGGTGGGAAAGAAATGTCATCCAANTTAGAAGGAGCTGAATGGNAACAGAGTCTGGACNTTATACGAAAAGGGGTCTCCAGAAAATTCCACCTGGCCACCTTATTTTGAGGTGCCACCTTCAAGGCAAAGGGAGCCAGGTAATTGTGATGTGTTCAAGGCAGAAGCTGTACTAGACANGATTTGCCAAGGCTAGACCATTTCCTTGCCCATGTGCAAAGCCACCTGGGAGAAACCAGAAAGGAAGCCCTGCCTCCTAGCCCCAGGATTTGGCATTCCAAGCTCTCAGGGATCTCTCTGTGACTCCCAGTTCCAGGTGTCCACATCTCTCCCTCAAGGCAGAAGTGGTTTCTTTAAGAAAGCTCAGGTGTCCCCTCTCTAGCAAGTCTACAAAAGCAGGGGGTAAAGTTGGGGAAAAGTAGATTTTTTTTTTTTTAATGAGAAAGCCTTTTCTAGTATGTATAAGGCCCAGGGCCAGACTATAGGACTTAACCAAGATATCTAAATGCTCATATATAAAGTAAAAAAACCCCAATAATGTCCTCTCTTGAGGCAAACATGTCTTGTGGTGATATGACAGTCACCTTTAATTCAGAATCTTGGGCCCTTCCCAGCACTAGAACACAGCATGGCAATGAGCGAGAATCTGCCCCAAGGTCTCAGGCTTCCCACCTCCGTCACCAATGTGTCNTCCATAAACAGTGTCATGGGACCCACACACAGGCACTTGGACACCTCAACATGATCACGCAGATTCTGCCCAGATGGCCCACTTGAGACATAGTTTGCTTATGGAAGAACAGATCTGCAAAGAAAGCATATACCCCAGGAGGAGGCTCAGGAACCATTTAAANAGAGAATTCTGGGACCCCAAGTACCCCNGAGTGAGTGATCTAGAGGTGTGGTTTCCAGGGAGTGACCTCTTGATCACAGATTTCTCCTCCCCATAGAGATGTATTGCTAGAAAAAGGCCGGGGCAAGGATCTCTCTTGCCCACAGCTAAATATGGTACAACAGCTAGGAGCCAGAAACAAATTCTCTGTGACTTCTCAGCCACAGCCTGAATGTTAAAAAAAAAAATATATATTTCCAGCATAGAATTCCCTTCCCAAGTGATAACTCGCCACGGCCCCCTAAACCCTTGGTCTTTCTAGGTCAGTCCCCAAACAGGACACCGAGGCATCTCTTCACTACCTGATGCCCAAGGTCCTTCTAAATCTCCCAGTCGCAATCAATCACGTGCTCCCTCCCCAGTGTCCCCCGGAAGTATACGACTAGGGCTCTACAGTACCCTCCACAGCTCCAGGTACCGAGGCAGTGAGGGTTTCTGCGATCCAACCTGGGCAGGAAGGGACCGGCAAGGTGGATGAAGTGAGGTCTGCCCGAGTGAGAGATCCGCTCACTCAAAGCACTGAGCGCCCCGAAGCCAGAGGTTGAGGGCGAAGGTTAAGGTTGTGTAGGAAGGTGTGTGTTTTTTCTTGTCATTTACGACTCTGATGATGGACTCACCTTGCCCGCTCTTCCCTTTCTCTTCTTACACCTTTCCTACTAAAGGAGGAGTCCTTGCTTGGTAAGTGACGTAATCCGCAAAGACACGAGAGACTTTGTTAGAAGCCACTCAGGGTGCTTAGCTACCTCCTTCGAGGGAGAAGGACGCGCACAAATGCCTGTAGAGACTCGTTTTTGTTTTGTTTTGTTTTTCGGTTTGTTTGTTTTCAGCCAGACTGTTTGACTCACATTTATTTTGCCCCCTCCCTCTCTTGACTCCCTGTAGTTGAAAACTGCTCAAACGTCAGTTTGCGACCTTGACTATTTTTTTAAGAAAGAAAAAAAAAAAAAAAAAAAAAGAAAAGAAAGAAACCAATTCTCATCTTTGTTTCTTTGACCCACGTGACATTTGTTCAGGGTTTTATTCAGGCAACTTTTTCTTTAAAAAAAAAAAGTTGGTTGAGGATTTGGGTTGAAATTTAAAATTTGCCTTTATCTCCTTTTGTGTTTTTAATTTCCAAGACATAATTTTTGAGGCCTGTAGCCCCTTTTCTTTTTTATTCCCCTCCCCCATTCCTTTATTTTTATTATTGTTTGAAGTTAAGGGTGTCTACAGCCCTCCCCTTTCTATTGATTTGTCTCCTTTGTTTGAGTTTATTAGAGATTACATTTTGTATAATTTCCTTTTACTTTTGTTTAATCTGAGTCGCATGCCTTTTTCCCTGCATGATTCCTAAATCTTCCAGTTATTCTAGCAGGGGGTTAAAAAAANAATACCTAGAGGTCTCCTAGTTCTGTGGAATTCTTTCAGGAATTTGTGCTTTTGTTTTTGGGCGTCTCTTCTCTCCCCTCTCTCTTTGCTTTCGTTACAGTGACTCATGATGGTTAACATTCTTGGTTACTTACACACAGCCTGGAGCTCAGCAGTGTCCGACGGGTCTTTTTACTTTCAGATCTCTGGGTCGGGGTCTGCTGCTGACCTCTTTAGCAAATCAGCCAGCCCGCTCACCGCCTCCCGAGGGCGCTCGCAGGAGTATGACTCAGGCAATGACACGTCCTCGCCGCCCTCCACGCAAACCAGCTCAGCCAGGTCCCGGGGCCAGGAGAAGGGGAGCCCCGGTGGGGGTCTGAGCAAGAGTCGGGACCTCAACTGTGGCAACACTTCCGATTCAGGGAACTCCTTCACCACCTCCTCCCCCCAGAACAAGGGGGCTGTTTTGGAGAATGTCTCTCCTACCTGCAGGAGCAGTGAGTCAAGGTCAGTGCATTTGGGGGTGGGTAGGTCCCCACTTCAGCATCACTTTCTTTTTTGTTTTTTGTTTTTTTCGAGACAGGGTTTCTCTGTGTAGCTTTGGAGCCTATCTTGGAACCTGCTCTGTAGACCAGGCTCGCCTCGAACTCACAGAGATCCGCCTGCCTCTGTCTCCCAAGCGCTGGCATTAAAGGCGTGGGCCACCGCNGGCTAACGTCACTTTCTTATTGTCTCATCACAGTGCCCTGCCCTTCCAGGCATCTTTATTAAAAAAANAAAGGANCTTCTATTCAAATTAGCTTGATTTAAAATACATATATCCAGACACTAGCTTCAGCTACAGCCAGACCCAGGGGTTCAAAATGTGCTACTGCATTTCTCTTTTGAATTCTACCTCTCTGCTCTGCTCCGCCACTCCGTTGGCTTCATTCTCAAGCAGACCCTCCCCGAGCTTTACAGATAGGCTCAGCACCTGTGTCTCCAACCGGCCAGCAGAAGAACGCCTCCACGCCCTCCCCCCAAAAAAATCTTAGCANAAATACCAAAACAGGTACTTACTGGCTCTGCTTGGTCCAGCTTGGGTCATCTGTCCTCTCAGATGAGTCTTTCTGACTCAGCAGATGCTGAGTTACAGGCTAGAGCCAGATGTTTCTACAGGACAAGCCAGAGTGTTGATATCAGGAGGGAGGGATAGAAGACAGGGAGACAAAAATAGATGCCAATCTGCCGAGAGTCTCCGGGAAAGTCCAACATGAACTTCATTTAAGTTGCTCTTGGTGAAAAACATACCATACCGACCAAAATCAACTGAAAACATAGCCACACCAAAAAAATCTGCTTATATATGGTTATAGGAGTTTTAGTCCTACTTTCTAGAATTTGGAGGCAACCAAGTCTTTTAGGTGAATAAACTGTGGTATATCCAGACTCTAGAATATAATAATAGTAATAATAATAATAATAATAATGTGCTATCAATTTATGCAAAAATCACACACACAGTTCCAGCTACATGAAATTATAACACATGATACATCATTCATGATGAGTAAATGTCCAGTGACTCATCAAAAGTCATAGGATATATAACACCAAGAGTAAGCCTGACAAAAACTATGGGCTTCGGGTTATGGTATGAAGTGTTAGTTCCTCAGTTCTAACACATGAATCACTTTGGTCAGGGAGTTGGTTGTAGGAGATGAGGTCCTGGAGGCCAGGAGGCCCATGTTTTATGCTCAGTTGTGCCCTGAAATTAAAAGTGCACTAAAATAAAATTTATTCATGAACAACACATAGCTATCACTGTAGAGTTGAGGTATGGGTCCTTTCATTTGGTGCTATGCTTGCTGCCTGCATTTTTCCCTCTGAAAATACATCTACACATTTGTTTACAAGCCAATGACAAGTCCATCATTTTATCACCAACTGCTCTGTCACTCAAGCAATCACAGCAAACAGCAACTGGGGAGATGGTTCAGCGGTTAAAATGCTTGCCAAGCAAGCAGTGTAAATGTCAGGTGGGCGTGATGGCCTGTCTGTAACTCTACCCTCTGGAGGCAGAGACTAGGGATCCCTGGAGCAAGCTGGCTAGTGAGACTAGACTTATCAGTAAGCTNTGGATTTAACTGAGAGACCCTGCCTCGAAGAAGAAAGAGGAGAGTGATGGAGGNAGATTTCTGGCATCAGCTTGCACTTCCCCCAAAATGTACACCCACATCCATACACACATGCACACATAATACACCCACGTACATACACATGAAAAGAATCTGAAAAAAATAAAATAAATCGCATCATAATGCTGACCACTAGATGTTGTTAAAATTTCCTGGCCACTTAGTCTGNACCATCCATTCAGTGGTATCCCTCAACTTCTTACCAGACACACCCTTATGGCAGCCCTCGGCTTGATGCTAGGTATGAGAAAATGATGGGGCTCCTTTTCCTGAGTTTATAATTCACTAGGCACATGGGTGGNGGAAGTTGGCTAGCACACTCTACCCAGAGAAACCCTGGNGCTTTCCTCCTGCTGGAGATTCAAATCTACCTTTGTTCTGTGTGGCCAAGATTTCCAAATGATGNTCACACACAGCTCAAGCATGGAAGCAGCTGACAGTTTCTTCAAGGACAGNGNNCCCCTACCTCTAAACANAAGANCTAGCCAGGCTTCANTGCTGGACAAANAGCTTGGGTCTGCATGTAGCCCNGCCTGTGGTTTGCCTGCTCTGGGACATCCCTGTCCTCANCTCCTGCCCACANTTGCTGGGAGNCAGAGTTGGGTCAGTGTAAATGTCAGCCTCTCCAAGAGCAGACAGTGAAGTTCCCACATGGGAGAGGAAGACTGCCANGTATCTACNGACACACCAGAGTGCTGTGATTTGGGAGGATAGAGAGAGAAGGCAGCAATAATAATNATGATGATGAAAAAGTATTAGTATTAATTAATTTAAAAGCCATTAGTATCTACTGATCCAGATAGCATAATAGACACTGAGAAAAATGCTTCNCACAAANAGCTTTCCTCAGCTCCTATTANTGTCTTTTTGCAATAGGCACTATTATAACCTTTTTGTAAACTGATAGGAAACTGAGGNACAGACTCAGACTTAGACAAATTCAGTTAAGAAGCAGCAATAGCACCATTTCAATTCAGACCCGTCTCTAAAACTAGACCCCAAGTCTAAGAGATATATANCTGTTACTTGCTTCATTTGATATACATAGACAGCCAAATTAAATAATTTAGAACCAGCCTTTCACTTTGGAATGTAAATGATGGTGAAATCATGGGTATTTATGTCCCTCCAGCTATGGACAAAGGGCTCAATAAATATGGGCTAAGTGAAGAGATATGAGCTGAAAGTCAAGGGCACCCCAGACACAGAGGGTAAGGAATTGGAGAANTGACAGGGATGAGTGTGTGCGGCTAGACAGATCCAAGTTTGGAACTCTGAATGACCTTGAGCAAGTCACTAGTCCCTCTGAGNCTCTTCCTTAATTTGGTCGTAACAGTAGGAGCAGATANATAATGTTATTGAGAAGATTAAATGAAANGATGCTTATGAAGAGCCCAAGACACAGACAGGACGACTTAAGATGACCCATGACAAGCCATGTGTNGAGGATATNAACACCCNTTCCCCCATCAGCTCAATATCNAGNGCAGAAGATACATGGAATCATAAAACCANATGAGTCATGTAGGGATNGNNGANNGCTAGGCAGAAAGGGCCATGACAACACACAGGAGANCATCAACCCAGAATGNNAGTAGAGAGACTGTCCTAAAAGGCTTTTCAAAGAAGATGGGGTCAAGTCAAGCCAGAGCCATGTGTAGAGGAAGATGCCAACATGTTCTAAGGTCTGGAGACAAAGGACAGAATAGGATATTTTGTTTAGGGGGAACAGCCTGTTAGGGTTAAGAGTCAAGACTGTAGAGGTGAGCAGAAGCCAGGTCATCATGAATTTTTCAAGATTTATGATAGTTTTCAAACCATATCAATGTGATTTGAAGTTGACTCTTGGCCTAATCAAATGAACATGTCTTCATGAGGACCTCAGAAGGAGTTCAGAATGGCTCTAGACAAGAGAGACTATAAAACAAGGGCCCCCCACCCTTTGTCTGATCATGAACAAACCTCCCTCCACCGGTTTTGGGGGTCTCTCAATCCCTCCATCTGCAAACCGGGCTACATCAAAGTTGCCCAAACTTAAGCTAACCACGGGTCACCTTCTTGATTCTATTAAACTATATTCACACTGGTTTGTTTATTGTCATCACATCACTATTTCTGTGTAGAAATGTGTATCCCTTTCTGAAACATAGTGGGTCCTAAATAGAAGGCACCTGTGGTAATCTGATTAAGCCAGTATATCCAACTCTGGTCAGTTATAGTTCCCTGCCCAAGTCTCTGACCCCAAGGCCTGTTCCTTTATCTTGGGGAGATTACAAAGTGTCATAGAGGTGTTAAAAACCCACGAGCACCCAGCCAGTGCTTTCTCATTCATGCAATCAGAAGGACTGGCCAAGGGCAAGAAGGGGGCTGGGAGGGGGGATCTCTCACCACATGATTTGGTGTTGTTTAGCCTTGTACCTACAAGGGCCTCCTGGAATGCTCTGAAGCAGCACCCCCCCCCATGTGGTATGTGTTCCCTACCTAGGGGATGTTGAATTAGATTAAATATCATTCTACTTGTGAGGTCTTTTCTATCTCTGCCTTTCTAAATTCTGTCACCTGGCAGTTCTTCCCAGAAAATGGGGAGGTGAAAAGAGGAATTGAGGATATTCTATCCTAGTCAAAGGTGGTGGAGGGAACACCAGGTCAAGGTCCCCTAGAACAAGGACATCTGGGTAATGACAGACNTTTCTCCCTCCTGCAGAGGATTTCAGTCACCATGTCTCCAGTGTGCTGAGGTCAAGAAGTCTAGTTTGGTCCCATCCACAGCCCGGAGCTCCCCCATCAAAGAGTGCTCCCGTAGCTCCTCCTACACCAGCACTCGCTCCTCCAGTCCCTCTTCCCGGTCCCCAAACCACAGAGCCTCCCCCAGGTACACCCGGAGCCGGTCCACTTCCTCTGAAAAAAGGTGAGTATGTCTTTGANGTTTGCTCTGCTGTCTGTCAAGTNNGGCTTGACTTTGAATATCTGCTCCAGCCATTGCTACTGAGAACCCTGGGAAAGGCAGTCAACATCTCTGAGCTCCCATTTCCTTGAGTGAAAAGCAAAAATAACAAGAACGCATGGCTCAGTCACCCAATGGCTCCTTCCTGGGGCAAAAGCACTTAGAACATGAGGAACACTCATTGTTACTGTTTCTGTTGGCGTGAGGATGTGATGAGTGTCAATTAACTTTTGCATAAAAATGTAACCAACATCATTCTTCACATAAAGTGAATTTACTTAATCCCTGTAACTCTGTAGATTAGCAATTTATGCTGGGTTTAGCAGGCTGGTTCTGTCCTCAGCCCCCTCATGTGTTTTTGACTGGATGGAGAGTTGGCTGGGGGCTGGGAATTGAAAGTCATTCAATGACTAGTTGTCTCTGCGTTGTCTCTCATCAACCAGCAGACCTACCTATCTGCTGTACACATGGTAATGACAAGGAGAGAGAGAAAGTAATGTACAAGGCTTCCTTACTTCTCAGCTTCAAGTATCCTGCTATTCTACTAGCCATAGTAAGTCACAAGACCCATCCAGAAGATTCTCCCTTAATGGCAGGAGTTACAGAGTTACATTTCAGGGATTCCGCAAGATAGAGAGAGAAGAATTGCAGCTGTTTTTGTAGTCTGTTCCCCAATTTCAATAACCATTGGTATTGCTTGGTTACCTTGTGTGGAATAGCTCTGTCTTTGAACATACAGACAGGAGAGCTCAGGAACTGCAAGAGCCCATCTCATCCAACCCTCACGGCCTCCTTGAGCCCAGCTTCCTTCGTCAAACAAAATTTTTTCAAATTTCAAAATTTTTTTTGAGATTTTAAACAAAAATTTCCAAAAACCAAAANCCCCAACACCAGCAAGCTGGTTGTTCCTCTTCCACAACCATATAATCAAAATTCAGTTGCTTCCTTGGTTGGTGATTTCAAAACCAGCACTTGCCCTTTTTTCTATAAGATTTCTCAATGCAAATACAAAGCACAGTCTGGCAGGACACTTTTCCCGGGGGGGGGGGCACAGCTGCAGTAGGAATGAGCCCTTCCTCCCCCTTCATGTTCTCTAGGAGCCATAATGACAGAGAGGAAGTGTGAGTAGCAGGGCTCCTAATTCTGGTGCACCACCGAGAGTTGCCCTTCCGCTATTGTCTACAGGACATAGGGTCCATGATCCCCAATGGGTGCCTGTAGCCAAACCCTTGGCTAAGTACCAAACCCNATCAAGACATTGCCCATCTCCCTTTGTAACTAAGCACCCATCATGCACTCTGATGGAAGGGTTTTCCATGTGAGGTGTTGTAGCAAAATTAACATGAGCTCTGCTTCTCCTGTTTCCTGGAGATCTCTGTTCTTGCCACATATCTTAGAACACTCGGCCTCTGGTCTTCCTTTTCTTTCCTTTCTTTCTTCCTTCCTCCCTTTCTTTCCTTCTTTCTTATTGGATGGACAATTCTTATGCTCTCACATAGTAGAAGCACGTCACTGCTCCTTTCTGACATATGTGAATTACTAGCATCACTACTCTCATATTTGTGGGTCATTTTTAAGTAGAGATGGCTTGCACAAATGCACCACAATCCTGCGATGGTAGATCTGATCACACAAATGCTACCTACTAACAGGCAAGTAGCATATACAGCATGGATACCCTGGACAAAGAAATAATCCGCTTCCTAGTAGGGTGAAACAGAACAGCATGCTCACCATGCTACTCAGAATAGTTTGAAATGTAAAACTTATGAATTATTTGTTTATAGAATTTTCCACTTCTTAATTTTTTTTCAATCTATTCATGAAGCCATAGAAAAGCAAAAACGATGGGTAAGCACATGGGGGGCAGGGAGGGACTGCTATAATCTGCAGAAGTCAAAAACACTTTGTAGCCAGACACTCTTGGATTCATGTGTCCACTAGCTGTGTGACTCTGATCAAATTGCATCACCTCTCTGTGTCTTTGTTTCTCCATCTGTAATATGAAATTAATAACAGTTCCTAACCCTGGGATATGTTGAGGATTAAGTAAGACACACACATTTTCAGTTCAACGCCTGGCACATAATAAAATGTATAACAGTCATAGTTAACGTTTCCAGTGTACTGGCTAGTTGGCACTTAGTGTATATACCAATATGCTAAGTGATTTGCTCTAATTNAGATTTACAGCCAACTCTGTAGGGCTGGTCCTACTTTCCCATTCTGCAGACGAGAAAATAGAAACCTAGAGTAGTGGAATCAAGTGCCCAAAACCACACAGATAAAAAGTGGCCAGGACAATAAGCATTCAGGAAATAACAGGAAGTTGTCAATATTATTACTCATTACTCAAAAAGGAGAGGCTTTCATTCTCTGGTTATGGGTCCTTTACCAATCTTGCTCAAAGAAAAAGAGCGCCACCTGGGGGCCAGGTGCATGGAGCCTTAGCCGCCGGCACAAGCCTAACGCAGGTCTTTAGAGGCTCTTCTCTCTTCCCCAGGTCCTACTCTCGCTCTCCCAGCTATTCCTCCAAGTCTGGCAAGAGGAGCCCGCCTAGCAGAAGCTCTAGGTCTCGTCGCAGTCCCAGCTATTCCCGCTACAGCCCCACCAGGTATCGTCCTTCTCCCCACCCCCAGGGTGGGTCCTGCCTCCTGGGCCACACCCCTTTACTCAGATCCTGAATTCTGGCCTTGCCTCTCTGTGCCAATCTCCCAAGCCCTGCCCAATCCCTAGCCCTGGAGAGGTAGGGATGGGAATTCTTGCAATCCTGTTTGTCCAATCCAGAGTGGCAACAAGACCCCAATACACCCTTTGACCTACTGCCCTTTCACACCCAGACGCTCCATCTCCTTGCTCGCTTGTGGCTTTCTCTTGCCCCTGCATTCACCACCCCAATTCTTGACCACCCCAGGGCCTCACCCACCTCACCCTCCTCACCCACCAACCTTTGTGCTTCTCTGTCAAGGGACACGGACACACACACACACACACACAAAAGCTACCATTCTTGCTCATGCCCAGCTTTCCCCACAGTGCTCACCTAATCAGATTCTTCCCAAAATGGGTCATATTCCCTGTCTTCTCTGGGGCCTCTGGCAAAGACCAGTCTCAGTAGGGTGATGGGAACAGCTAAGAGTCTTACACAGCAATACCAGCAGAAAAGCCAGCCCAGCCCTAGTTACCTAGCATCCTCCCACCCCACCACTGCACCCCTTCAGGGACCCCAAGTATGGTGAGAAGGAATTGCAGCCCCGAGATCGTGCACGCAGGAGGCGACGGTCCTACTCACCCATGAGGAAGCGCCGGAGAGACTCCCCAAGCCACCTGGAGGCTCGAAGGATAACCAGGTGAGACCCCGAAGCAGGGATCCCCTGCTTCCAACCTTCTCCCCCACTGTCACATCCTCCCTTATGGACCTCGAGGCTGAGACTGGGACTTAAGGACTGTGGGGGCTCCAGGATGTCCCTTCCAAGCCCTAAAATGATGATTTTTTTTTTCCAAAGCCTGCCCTAGTATGGAATCTTATCAGGATCGCAATCTGCTATGCTGTGGTGGGGAAGGAACCTGGACAGCTTGCCCTGAGGACTTAGGGAAAGACAGTGGGCCAGTCTGAGGAGCCGTGTGTAGCCTAGGAGGTGTCCCAGAGGCTGGGAACCCAGCTAGTGCTAAGAGGAGAGGGTTAGAAAGGAGGGATTGGGGGACTGGCCAGAAAATGGGGACCCAGACTACCATAGGGCAGAGCATTGGCCTGGTGGTGAAGCCCCCCTCAATGGAGGTAGTCCTTCACCCACCATATTTAAATGCCAGGTTACAATTAAACTACTCATGGTTATACCTCAAACCAAGTTCAGACAGCACAAATAACATGACTGGGATTTCTAAGGACTTACTGGAGCTGTGCTGAGTGAAGGGAACATGATCAGATTTTGAGTGAAGACCTGTTTTCCTAGGGAACCTAGAGTCTTTCCCCCCCCTCTCCTGGGCTGTTTTCTNACCCACAAAGCATGGCATAACTCCCAGGAGTGTCATGTGGAAGAGATGAAAGGGGAGAAAAGATGTGACCTCGCCTTGTCAACTTAAACATGGGACACACTGTATTCTATCATTATTGACTGAATGGTCAGAATAGGTGGAAGATGTGACCTGTGACTGCTAAGGTCTCTGAGGAGAAAAGCTGTCCGGTGAGAGGGCAAAGACTGTGACAGAAACTGAATTTCTCAGGCCTTGAAAGCTGGGAGAATGGCTGGATGTTGTCCCCCCAACTAGGTTATCTTTCCAGACATCCCCACTCATCCCAGAGACCCACAGGGGAGGGGATCCTGGAAACCCATTGTATCCATCCTGGAGAGGACCAGGAGGCAGGACAAGAGCAGGGGGCTCCGGGGTGATGGATGGGGTTGCCTGCTCAAATGGTCCACAGTGCTCTCTTCCCAGCATCCGGGCATCCATGAGCGTCTTTGTCACGGTTACGCATGCTGCTGGTTAGCTGGTCACGGATTTATTTCACTTTCTTAAATTCAATATGCCCTTTTTCACATCACCCCACCCCCCCCTGTAAAACACCCCATGCACTTATTTTTTTTAAAAAGAAATAAGATACTACAGTAAATGGAAAAACCAGCCTTTCCTTCCTAGGAATAGAACCTACTAAAAATAGAAGTTTCTAGTAAAAAGTAAAAATAGCAAAATAAAACTTCAATTAAAGTGTTGATGCAGATACTATTGCCAGCTGGGAACTCTGAGCCCCAGGNCTGATTTGTTGGATTTTTTGTTTTTGTTTTTGTCTTTTGACATTATCGCTTTTTCGGGATAGAACAGTACTAAGCCAGGCTTTTTCTTTGATCTCAGAACTATAAGAGGAGAAGAGATGGAGGAATTTGTTGTTTTGTTGGGGTTTGGAGTTTTTCTGGTTTTCTTTTTCTCCCTAAGAGACTGGGGGATGGAAGGATATTGCTTTCCCTGGAAACAGCACCGGCTCTCCCTGAGAGCTGAGCCCTCACTGCTTCCTACCTCTGGTTTCTACAGTGCCCGCAAACGCCCCATCCCTTACTACCGACCCAGCCCCTCCTCATCCAGCAGCCTCAGCAGCGCCTCCTCCTGGTACAGCAGCAGCAGCAGCCGCTCCGCCAGCCGCAGTTATTCCCGGAGCCGGAGTCCCAGCCGGAGCCGCAGCAGGAGCCAGACCCGGAGCAGGACGCGGACCAGCCGCAGCTCCAGCTCCCGCAGCCTCAGCGTGGGCTCCCGGAGCCGCAGTCGGAGTCGNAGCCTGAGCTACAGCTCAGCAGAAAGCTATGCCAGCACGAGGCGCTAAGCAAGGGCCTTCCCTCGAGCCAGCTGCCCACCGGGAAGACCCGTCTGTACTCGGCCAATTTCCTTTACTACCTGCTCTTTACACAGGCTCTGTCGGGGAGGACAGATACCGAGGGCTCCTGACTNCAGTCCTCTGTGCTTTCCTGGGAAGGTGGGACGGGATACAGGGACTTCTGTTCCTTTGCCAAGCTGCTAGGAGCCTCTACCAGCACCATCCTGAGGGTCATCTGGGCCGACGGAGAGGGCCACCTGTGGAAAGCTATGATCTATGACACAAAAGTTTGGGCCTGGCCAAGACATGTGGCGACATCTCTGTTCCNCTCACCCGCTGCTCACNGGATACCTACTGGAGGCCAGGGTCAACCCATCNCCCCCTGCTCTCCTTCTCCCCTTCTTCAGTACCATGGCTGCACATTTTGGACCCCAGTGTTAGGAAGAGAGGAGACCCAGGGTGAAGTCCAAGATAAGAGCTCAGAGCTTTTTACCTCCCAACATGGGCAAAGGCTGGGAGCTCCTGGGTCCTGCTGGGAGAAGGCAGGACCTGAGCAGGGGGGGGTGAACGCTAGTGTTGGTGGCAGATGTTGGGGAAGATTGGAGATGGGTTCTCTAGTTAGAGCAGCGAAGAGTTTGGCCATTTGCCCTCCTAGTTAGTATGTCAGCATGGTCAGGGAAGGAATTCCAGCAGGTTCCAGCTCTCTGGAGACCCTTACACAGGGCCTCGTGACTCCACGGGGATAAGGAGACAGTGNAACAGTCAGCATACCTTGGGCTACAGCCCTACCTCCCAAATTTGCCTCATCCCCAGTAGCTGGCACCAACTTGATTCCACGGGACCATCTGCTCAGCATTCCCAGCGCTGTGGCTAGCAGCCAGTCCCCAGCGCCAGCCAGTCTGCCCCTGCCCTCCAGTTGGCGCCTGCCAGCCCCCTCCACATTGCCCAGACTGCCACACCCTTGATTCTACCCAGGGCAGGCGGGCACCTGCCATCTCACATGAGGACCACTCTCCTTGCCTCTCAGGAATTTTGCCAGGATGGGGACACTGTGTTTAGCTCAGTGTTGGGGAGAAGACCCAAAGACAGAGAGCCTGTGACAGAGGGACTTGAGTGGTCCCTGGCTCAGGGCTCCTGCAAGCTTCTGAGTTTGCTGTCAGCTTAGGAAAGTCCACTGGTTGTTGCTGCCCTCACACTACCTTCCTCCTGCCCAGGGCTGGGCAGCAAGGGTAAGCTGCCCTCTGACACACAAATGCCATCAGCTGCTTTGTCTGCAGAAGACATTGGAAACAGGCAGGCNAGAGAGACAGTCTAAAATAAACCCGTGGGCATCCCCCTCACCAGCTGCCTGGCTTTCCAGAGCCTTGTGGGTGTTAAGTTTGCGGTGACAACAGCTGAGCAGGCCAGGGCACATGAAGAAAGAGGTTCTTTCCCAGCTTTGGACACTGAAGCATGATGGACGCAAGGACACAACATTATTTATCCCTCTTGCTCCAAGGAAAACATTTGAGGAGGAAAAAAATTCCCATCTTAAAAGCAGTGACCTCTCCATGCCAATCTTCCCCAACCTATCANCCTGGGGGTCCCATGAGGGCTAGGAAAGTTCGTCATCTGGTAGGCAAGGTGGNACATCAGTGACCACACTGGCTTTCCCACCCTGGCTTCTGGCNCAGACCAAAACTCCGCCCACCAAGACTCAAGGATGCCTATGCTGACACCACAAAAGGCCGGATGGCAGGTGCCTGGCACAGGAGTAGGTGCCCCGAGAGGGCATGTACAGCAACTGTAAATAACCCCCATCCCTGCCTAGGTTACCAACCCCGCCTCATCTCCCTCATGGAGACAAAGGCTTCCAGGAGCCACCAAACCTCCTCAGCAGAACAGCTGGTGAAGGCACAAAAGCCTCTCTCAAAGATGCAGACTATCTTCATTCAAACCACTCTAGGGGACCATTTTGCCTGGGGCTCCTAGCAAACTTTTTATTTATTCGATTTATTTATTTTTATTTATTTATTATTTATGTGATGCGCTCTCTTTCTCACCATTATCAGTATTTAATTATTTATTTATTTATTGGGAGAGATTCGTGTNTCATGATAGGTGATCATGTGTGTTGGGTGGNATGGTCTTCTAAATTATTTGTGCATTTTTTTTTAATCCTGTTGCCATGGCTGCAGTTGGAGAGGCCAGAGGCATCTTGGTCTTTTCCGTGAATGCTCTAAGCCCTGAGCATCCTGGAACTGACCCAGAAGTATACGAGTCCCAAGGTTCATTATTCAGCTCAATGCCAGTGAGGTTCAAGCCTGTACCTCANCTCCTTGTATACACGCTGCACCACTACTTTATCAGAAAGATGAAGTCAGCCTCAGAGTTCATGAGCCTAAATCCAAGGCTGACATTAGCATGTAGCTACACAAATTTAAAAGANCCCCAAAGGACTCTTTGACTAACTGCTTAGAGTCGGAGTGCCATGTCTTGGCCAATCTTTGGTGGCATCAGTGGCATTCCTGATGGAGCCATTACTTTGTGATTGGGGAACCCTGTGGGTAAGAATGGTTCAATACTAGCCTGGCTCTTGGAGACAAGGTGTCAGCTTGATGAGGTTTAATTGATATTCACAGTAGGAGAGAAAGGCGGGACTAACCCAGGGAAGACACTTTGGTCTTTTTTTTGTTTGTTTTTGTTTTTTTGTTTTTTTTTGAGACAGGGTTTCTCTGTGTAGCTTTGGCACCTGTCCTGGAACTCACTCGGTAGCCCAGGCTGGCCTTGGACTCACAGAGATCCGCCTGCCTCTGCCTCCTGAGTGCTGGGATTAAAGGCNTGTGCCACCACTGCCCGGCTGATCATCTTGATAACAGCAGAAGGCACCAACTCCTTCCTATGAGCAAAAAAGGTGGGAGTCATGTAAGTTACACCTGCCTCTCCCCCAGGTATCTAATTCCTCTCCCCTAGCTTTTGAGATTGGAAAGCTTTCCTGTTTTGTCTGCAGTAGACATCACTGTTTGGTGAAGAGGGCATGGGCCATCCTGGGAGAGACCCACACAACCAGAGCAAACATCCTTTTGCTGTGATCTTTAGCTNTTCCATTCGGGGATCTAGGATGTAGAAACCTTTATCAGTCCCGCCTTCCTGACGAACGGGTGGTGACTTCTGGCTGCTGACTACAGAGAGCTCTTGCCCTTTCTGAAGTCACNTCACCATGGACTTTCAGGGGCCAGCTTGCCNGGTCCAGTTGTGGATTTAGTAAAACTTTCACCAAATCCCTGACTCTTCCCTTCAACATGGCTGTCATACTCTAACNCAAGCAAGGTGTTATTCTTCGCTTGGAAACAGTTTTCAGAAGGTAATTTAGATACCTCTGAGGCACCCTCCTCCTCTTCCTCCTCCTCCATCTCTCTCCCTCATTCTCTTTCCTCTCTGTACTGCTTTTCTTTCCAAGNAAACATAGAACTCTTTCTAGAACACTNATAACCTGGCTAACTATTAACCNTAAACCCATAACCATAAACATAACATAAACTGGTGTATCTATTTACTTTACCCTCATTACTTTCTGCCCCTCAGGAATAGCACCACTTGAAAGCGGTTTATAGCCATGCTTGTACAGTGGTTAGTGCACTGTGTTGTAAAGGCTGTTCACGGTGAGGATTTAGTTCAACCACCAACACCCAAAATGGGTGAGAGTGTAGCCTGAGGTTAAGGAACAAACTACCGAAGCCCCTTGACTTTTCTGCTGTGGGTGTGCTCTACGTGAGTGAAAGAGAACTAATTATTACCTTGTTAGGATTCCCACTTAGTAAGGAGAAGCAGTTGACAAATTATTCTAGGCACTGGCCGGAAGTCCTGAGAGAGTCGACACACGCAATGAGTTTCACTGAGACTCAGAGGGAAGAGAAGGGGTTTGAAGTGCTACAGGGAGCTTCCCATTCTTCGGAATAAACTAAAAACAGCACCTGAGTTTCTACTAGAAAGTGAACTAACCCCAAGTNGCCAGCAAGNACCATTCATGTCCACCAACATTGGAGTGCATTCCAGGCTGTCTTTGAGGCCTCCTTGGAAGGCTACTCAGCTTTTCAGGAGCAGAATAAAACGGAAAGGTTGGGAAGGAATTCGGGTCTCAATCTCAGTGAGCCCCCNTCCTTACATTGCTCAGACCCATCCTCTTTCCCAAAAGGGCTTGTTTAAAGAAGGGCAAATCTAGGGTGCTACCAAAGGTTGAAGAAAGCAATGAGTTACGTCTTTCTCAAGGTCAACTTTCCACTATTTTTTTCTGCTGCATTTTTTCTTTTTTCTGTGGTGCTGGGAGTAGAACCCAAGTCCTTGTGCGCACGAGGCAAGTGCTCTAGCAAATGAACCACACCCTTAGCCCTGTGCTAGATTCCCTCTGCCTCGTCCCTTCTATGTGTGTTCTGAATCCTCTCGCGAGCATATATGTGTCTCATCTTGGTTTCCCTTCTGCTGAGTAGGAAATTTGATTTGATATTAAAATGACACATGCCCTCCTCCTCCACTGGCTAGCCCACCCACCAGAGACACTTGGACCAGACACAAGTCATTGGACAACACTTTAAAGAACTCCGTTCCTTCTCTGTTCTGCACTGATGAGCCAGTGGCGTTGACACCATGGTCACCATCCCTCTGCAACTTTTTCTTCTGTTTGGTTATTTGGGTTTACAATGTTGTT
>LZPO01075902.1:304258-317728 GCA_001675575.1 Neotoma lepida
GGACAGGGGGACCCTCTCCTCACTGGAGCAAAGGGGAGGTTTCAGTCCACCCACTCAGTCCAGATTCAAGATTCAAAACAATTAGCTTGCCCACCAGGGCTCCTGCNGTTCCTTCCACATTCTGTGTGCAAGGGCCAGCTCCCCACTTATTTACCCNCCTGAAAAATGGGGTGATGATAATAGACACTGTTGTGAATATTTCCTGCCAAGCCTGCAGTGGCTCATGACAGTGAAAGACACACAGGAGTCATTCTTTTCTGTATTATTATTTCCAGTAAACTGCCTCATACGAGAACAGCTTCCTATCAAAGCGACTTCTCAACCTGTGACTCAGATTCCCCAACACCCACCCCGTAAAGAAAGCAGAGCTTGAGAGCCCTAGGCTCACAAAGGACCAATGACACGTCCCAAGCTGCCCACCTGTTGAGGACAGTGCAAAGAGTGGAACCCCAAACCAGAGGTACCTGTAGGCTAAGAGANGATTTGTAAATNCCTTCTCCCAGCANTGTGGAGGAGCAAGGGGTTCTAGAAATGGTTCTTCCTGGATTTGGGGGGTTTCAGAACTAATATCCCATCTGGAGACTAGTACATCTATGAAGTTATTACTAGTACTCAGAATAAAACTATAAACCCAGCCTGGTGGTGCTGGCCTGTAGTCCAAGCTGCACAAGAGGCTGAAGCACGAAGCTCACAAGTTCAAGGCCAGCCTAGGTAGAGTAATGAGATGATATTTGAAAATAAAGAACAAAGAAATAAAAGGGTTTCTCTACCTGCTTACATACATACATACATACACATACATATACAAATGCATATATGTGTGTTATATATATTATATATATTACAGATTAGGGTCCCCATATGAGGAATAGCATAGTAAGACAACATAGTGACCTTTAGAAAGGACACCAGAGAGGGTCATATTAGGTAATGGCGAAGGCTGTAATGCAAGAAAAGGACACACAAGCCATGAAAGAGGTTAGAAAACATTTTTTTCTCATTTCAACCCTAGTTTGTCCCAGTTTTTTTGTGGTTGTTGTTTTGTTCTATGTGGTTGATACGTAAATAAAAACACAATGGATAGTGAAGGCATAAAACACAAAGCCAAGTTCCGGGGTTGGGCACAGCTGTTCTGTGCAGAGGTTCGCTGAGATGGGTAGCATTTGGGACGGAGCAGGTGTTTGAGTGGTTAGCTTAAACCAGCAGTGTGAATGTTTTAACTTGTGAACCCACCACAATAAAGTGATTTTATAGAAGGAAGGGGGCTAGGGGGTGCAGCTGAGTGGTGAGATACGTGCTTTCCAGCATGTAGAAGGCTGNGTGCTGCCTCCAGTACCATAATCAATCAATAACATTTTTAAAAAGTTATCTGATGACTTTGGATTGTTTGCTCTCCTGCCAAANGGGACCGTAGTAGGGCCCTTAGCTATGAGTGTGTTGGGGGGTGGGGGAGGCTCCACAGCTAATGCTTANGAAGCACTTGAGAGCAAATATTATGCAACTGATAAGTTGAAAGTTGAAGTCCTAAAAGCACAGACACTCCTGNGAAGTCCGTGACCTCACGCATTCCTGATGACACATGCCCCAAGTAGGCTCCTCTCCTGCCCATGTCACAGGTGGGGAACAAGCAGCTCAGGCATGCCTGGGAATAATGTTACCACTGACAGAGATTCTTCCCTTGACCAAACTTCAACCAGGCTCCTNGGAGGGCCGGGCGTGCATTGTCTTCACCCAGTTTTAACAAGAACATGCCAGTATAGCTACAACCCCCATGGTTCCCTATATAACCACCCCTCCACCCCCAATGCCCCATCGGTTGCCCATCCTCTACTAGCTTTCGAGTGAGGTCTGGCCACTCCAGTCTGTCTATCCTTAGAGGAATCCGGTTAGGTCAGTTTATCCAGAATTCCCTCAGACCCCTGGAGTCCCTCAGTCATTTCCCATCTGTTGACCCCTATTCTNCCTCCAGGCAGTGTTGGGAACTGAGCNCAATTTCTTCTCTCGCCCCAGGACCTTCCTATCCCCATAGACACTCTGCCTGACAATGTCTGTTCTTTTCATAACTTAACAAGTGTCATTTAAAAAAAAATCATGTTATGTTGTGTTGTTAGTCATTCTCAGAAGTCTGAGGCGCCTTTGGCCATACTGTAAATGGGGATTCCATCTACTTTTCAATCCAACGGGTCGTCGTCTATCTCCTTCTGTGGGTCCCCAGGGTGGGAGGCAGGATAGAACATGTTCTGGGGATGGTATTTCCAGAGTGTGACCTGAGCACTCAGCCAGGCGGAGGGTTATTAATAGTCTGGCTTTAGTGCCCTGCGGGACACTAGTGCCTGGAGTGGACGCTGCTGGAAGGCAGAGGGAGGGCGGAGCTGAGCACGGGGAGGAGAGAGTGCGGGAGAGGCTGGCTGGACTCAGACGCCACGGCCCCTCCCAGCTCCCCACCCCCTCCCGGAGCCCAGTTGTTCTCTCAGCGGATTCTCAGGGGCTGGTTCATCACCTTTGAATACTCCTGTGACAGGAGGCGCTTNCAAAACCCGCCCCTCAGCCCCCAGCAGCAAATAAATAGAAGGCTCCCAGCCCAGAAGCCAAGAGAAGTTTCTAGGCGCGCGTCCCCGACGTTTATTAAACTCTTGGCTGTGCTCAAGACCTCAGCAGGCTTTGGCTGGGAGCCTGGGCAGCCTGGGAGGCCGGTGACTTGCTGCTAGCCTGGTGAGGTGGGACAGACAGAGGCCCTCTGGGATTCTGCTGGGCCTACTTGGTGAGTCACGTTTGTGAACCAGGACCCCAGCTTCATTCGNATGGTTGGGCTTGTGGCTAACAGAAGATCAGCATTTTCTGAAGTGGAGAACTAAACTCTGAAAACCATCTCAAGCCACATCACCTTGCTTTGTGACCTTGGGTAGGTGGCTCTGTCTCTCTGAGCCTCTGTTTCCCCTTTGAGCTCAGCAGACACGATGGCTGATGGGCAGTTGCCTTTCCCGTGCTCCTACCCAAGCCGCTTGCGCAGAGACCCCTTCCGGGACTCACCGCTCTCTTCCCGCCTGCTGGACGATGGCTTTGGCATGGACCCCTTCCCAGACGACTTGACAGCCCCTTGGCCTGAGTGGGCTATGCCTCGGCTCTCTGCCTGGCCTGGAACCCTAAGGTCTGGCATGGTGCCCCGGGGGCCTACAGCCACGGCCAGGTTTGGAGTGCCTGCTGAGGGCAGGAGCCCCCCACCCTTCCCTGGGGAGCCCTGGAAAGTGTGTGTCAATGTGCACAGCTTCAAGCCGGAAGAACTGATGGTAAAGACCAAGGATGGATACGTGGAGGTGTCAGGTGAGTGAGGAGCAGACAGGCCAGAGTCTGTCTCCCTCTCTCTCTGTCTCTCTCTGTATCTCTATCTGTCTCTGTCTCTGTCTCTCTGTCTCTGTCTCTCTGTCTCTGTCTCTGTCTCTGTCTCTGTCTCTCTCTCTCTCTCTCTCTCTCTCTCTGTGTGTGTGTGTGTGTGTACAGGTTCAGCCCAGGCAGAACTTCGGTAGAAGGGACCTGTAACAGACAACATGGCACAGGTGACCTCAGGTCTCAAGAATGCAGCCCACAATGTTATCTTTAGGGACAAGTGCTTCTCAATGGGTGACAGAAAGAGTCTGAATATGACCCAGTAGCTGGGNTCCTCAGTAGCACAGTCCTCACTGTGCCCACCTGAGAACTGGCAGAGACCAGATTGGATCTTGTGAAGTGGGCAATTTAATATAAAGAATAGTTTGATGCATGAAGGATTTCTGAAGACCCAGGAAGAGGGAGTTACTACACCCCAAAGGCACAACACAGGGGTGTGGGTCAGGGTGACTGCTGAGTCGCCATGTTAGCAACAGACAGGGAAACTGAGGCTGGAGAGCAATGACAGCCAACACAGAAGAGGTGGCACTGTAAACCAGGAGGCCAGCATCAGGTAGCACCGGAGTTAGGACAGTCTGAGGAGGCGGCTTGTGTCCACCTGTCCCTTTTGGACAGAGGAAGTGGAGGCACAGAGAGGTTAGCATAATTTGCTCAAGGNGGCAAAGGGTTCCAACCCAGGCTGTCTTGAGAATTAGAGATACAAGGAAATTTTATTTATTTATTAATTTATTTATTTATTTGAATCAAGTTTCCAAGCTGAAATAAAATCATTCAATTAAAAAAACACACAAAATAACCCCACCACCACCAACAACAACAACAACAAAAACCACTTTTAAAAATCCACTTTCCTCTGACCCTTCATCCCATGACTCCCTACTCCCATCTTGCAGCTGAGGGGGCCTTGTCCCAGGTCATACAATGAGTCAGCAGAAGGACCAGAGCAGAGCTTAGGCCTGGCCACAGCACTAGGCCCAAGGCTTTCCCTACCCCATTGCACTCTGGGAGAAAGAATACGCTGGGGGGGAAAAGACGGAGGAGACAGGAAGCTGGGCCTCAGCTTTCTTCTGCCTACCTCCCAATTAACAGGCCATTAAAAAGAGCTTGTTCCTGGCAAGGGCCTGTCAGCCAGAAAATCAATAGTATCCCTGCTGCAAGCACTAGCTGGGCAGGGACAAGTCCCAGCAGTGTTCAAGGGGAGGGTTTTGAAGTCACTTGGAGTAGAATTGTAAACATCAAAGGCTGTGGCTGTGGGTGTGGTGGGGCAGNCCCACCGTGGCGCACGTGCTGACGTAGGTGTGGGCTCTCTGCGTTGGCTGGTGAGCCAACCCTAACTATAACTGCTCCCTAACCAACAGGATGGGCTAATTACTTTTTTAGCTATCTTGTTCCTTTTCTGGGCATCAAGGCCATATAGGTCCTCAGGAAGGGTGGTGGCAGCCTCCAACAGGGCAATATTTATATGGCAGATGCATGGACAGTGCCTGGGATACAACAGTTAGTATGTTTTTATAAACAGCAATACAGTGGTAGCCATGGTGTGGGCACNTGGGGACATCCCAGTAAATAATAAATGATAAATGCTCTATGAGACCTGGGTTCAAATTCCAGCCCAACTGTGAGGTAGCCGAATGGATAGTGACTAGAAGCCTCAGTTTCCCTGTCTGTGCAATGGGAATTATGGTCATTCCTGTCACACAAGGCTAGTGGGAAGATGTAGTAAATGCAGACGATATATCCAGAACATCTGTAAAATGGAGTTAATAGCGCATCCTGCAGACTGAGGTCATCATCACCCCACCCTTGTTCAGTTTTAATTACTGTTGTACAAGGCAGAGGCTTCCAGATCGCCCACACCCTGTAGTCTTTTCTTCATCCTCATTTGAAGGTACTCCCTAACAGGTGGAGTCTGGCAGCCACAGGCTGAGATCTCAGGCAAGAACCTTAGTGATCCAGAGGCTTGGGGTGTATCATGGAGCCTCAGTGTCTCTGTCTGTGAAATGGGAACACTGGAACTAAAACAAGAAGATAAGCCTTGTATGTGTGCAGCTAAAGCTATACAGACTCCAAACCTACCAAGGGTGCAGACGAAAGCTTTCTTCCCTGAAAGGGGTTTAAGAGCCANGGTCTGCGGCCCCCTGCAAAAGCAACTTCTAAAGGGGAAGCCAGGGAACAGAGCCAGTACCCCAGCTACACCATGCAATAAAAACCTGTTCTTCCACAAGTAGTTCAGGTTGCACCTTTGCTCGGTGTCCACCTAGGCTGGCTTGCTGGTTGGTTACTCACGATTTTCTTTTAGGAGTGTGGATAGGTTTGTNACACCACCCCTGCCCATTTTACNGATAGTGAAACTGAGGCCTAGGGAGTCTAACTCACTCAGCCCAACTAACCACCTGCTTCCTCTCTGGCAGTATCTCACATTTAAAGCCAGGCCTGCCTAGCGGTTCATTGCCCGGCTCTGGTTCTGATTGTGAACCTGTTTAGACTCCNTCTCACAAACAAGGGGGCTAGGTCAGATTTGCCTCATCATCTGCTTCCGGGTGCCTGGGGAATGGATGGAAGGCTATTCTGGGTTGTAGATAATGCCAGATGAGCCAAAATCGTGAGTCAGCCTCCTCATCGCAGCACTTCTTAGAGCCTTCCCTGGTCCATGCCGTTGATGGATCTGAGAGGCAGCCCTATCTTATCTGACCATAAAGGAATACCCTGCTCCAGGGAAGTGTTTGGAAAATGTGGGTTCATGATTTCCATCATGCTCCCCCTTCCCCTACCCCTGCCCTGCAGCCACCAGCCAAGAACGATCCCTTCAAGGGCTACGCGGCCAGGCCTTGGTTAAGGAAAGACTGGAAAGACTTTTGTCTTGGTCCCAGGGCCTCTGCTCTCCCTGGAAACAGCACACCCTGCCCCATACCGGTGCAGCCACAGCTCTTTAGGGTACCTGAGAAACATCACAGCTGCAAGAGATCTCTCCTGTCCTGGGATGGCAGAGATCTTTCTGTACAAACAGTCATCATTTCTTCCTTCTGTGTACAAACATAAAAAACACTTTGATGATTATAAAATACAAATCAGAAAGCAAGCTGATAAATGAAGACTTATTGGTATAACATCAGATGCCCAATAATATGCAAATGATATACAAATGAAGTGCCAGGATGACCCGCCTCTTTCAACTTGTCCCCCACCACAGGCCTCATTATGGAAATCTTGGAATCTTCCCTGCTCAGAGACCCTCCCTCTCTGCCTCCCCCTAGCCTGCACCCCTTTTCAGAACATGGGCAGCATCTGTAGACTTCTGAGGAGCTCCATTTCCCTAACCATCAAAGTGAATGACAAGGTGTACTCGTACAGTTTGCAAGGGCTGTGTGACTCACTCTGTTACTTCTCCAGGGACTCTCATAACATAGTTTTCAGAAAATTTTAGAGAAGAATAAACTGAGGCTCAGAGAAGGGCAGAGCCGTGTCAGGAAATGTCTGAGCAGGGATTGGTATCAGGCTCCGCCGACTCTGTCACCCTTTGCTCCATCGCTTCCAGGGTGTTTGGCCACAGGCTCATCACTTGATCAGGCATGTTCAGGGTGGTGTGGCCACAGACTCACTAAACCTCTCTGAATTTCAATTTCTCTATCCACACAGTGGTGGTAATAAAGTCCCTGCTTAAAGGAGTTGGCATAAGTAAGTTTTGAGAACAGTGGCTGACACAGAGTCCAGACTACACAGGAGCTCCTTGGCTGACTGTGGGGTGAGGGCCCCAGAGACCCCATGGTAAATCCAAAGTATCCCAAGCCAAAAATGCAGTCAATATGCCTGACCTACCAAACATTACACCTGAGCCCTGCCCTCCCTGGAACTGGCCTACTGTTAGGCAAAATTATCTCACAGGACCCTGACTTCATTACAAAGGGTTGATGATCTCCTGTCACGCATTGAGCAGATGCAAAACAACAGTGAGGTAGACAGAGCAGCAGAGTCAGTTCAGAGGCTGCATTGGTAATGTCTGTGTGAGCTGGCTGTTAGTGCCTCATCATCTTCCTTGTCCCCTCCAGCAGTTACCAGGCCGGCAGAAGGAGGACAGGGTGCAGAAGAGCTGAGTCAGAGGCCCTGGCCTGTCCCCAGTGGGAGCAGGCTCCTCCGAGGCCCAGGCCTCGGGGAGGGGACCAGAGAACAGACAGTGCTCTGGTGGCCATAGGCTCATGCTGGCCCAGAGTAGATGATTGTCACAGAGTTGAACAGCATAACCTCTTGGGTTGACAGCACATTCACAGAATAGAGAGTTCTGGCCTCCGGACATTGCAGTTTCAAAGTGGATTCCAGTCACCTGGAGCTCGCCAAATGGTTTTCCTAAGGGCTATGGAGCAATATAGGTCAGGCCTTAGAAGGTCTCAAGCTTGGCTCCAATCCAGAAGTCACTGGGTTTGGTGTGAATATCAAGTTGCAAGGATTTTTAGTGCAGAGAGGAGGCTTCCATTGTTGGAAGCCTTGTCTGTACCGAAAAGTAAGATTCTGACTAAGTAAGCCATTATGGAATCCTGCATTGCGATATGATGCAGCCATTAAAAATCAGGAGGTTCTGAGTTCCAGTCCTCAGCACCTACATAAAAGCTGGGTACAGCAGCCTGAGCACTGGGGAGGCAGAGGCAGGAGGATTCCAGGTACTTTCCGGCCAGCCAACATAAAACATTGGGCGAGCTCCAGGTTCTGGGGGAAACCCTGTCTCAAAGTCTAGGGTGGAGGGTCCACAGGATGGCTCAACAGGTAAAAGGCACCTGCTCCCGAGCCTGGCCATCTACATTCGATTGCTGCAAGCTGTCTTCTGATTGCCATGGCCGTGATCCATACCAAGCACACAAAATTAATAAGTTAATTTAAAAGGCAATAAAAGCGTAAGGTGGATAAGCGCTTGAGAAAGACATTCAACATTACTCAGTGGCCCCCCTGACACACACACACACACACACACACACACACACACACACACACACACACACACACACAATCATGCTGTCGAAGAGTATTTGGGGAAAATGGAAAAGTAATCATAATTTCTCAGCCCGATGAGAACAGAATGATCCCTTTGGTACGATGTGTGATGTATGGCTGTATTCTAGAAAATCCATACGTTTTTAAGAAGCATTTTCTATGTCTGGAGATGTAAACACTTTATTCATGGTGGCCTTGGGTGGGGGGGATGGGTGATTGTGGGTTTATTTTGTAAATTTATTTCCTACACTTCCTAACATACATATGCATTATCTTGCAATCAGAAAAGGTTATTAAATGAATGATTAATGGTACAAAGTATTACTAATGCAATCACCTGTAAATGATGAGTTTAAGACAATTTGGACCTCCACAAGATGCTGTAATCCCCCTGGGTATTTATAGTCTCTATTCTGAAGCTCCTCAGGAAGGCCTCCTGAGTGTGAATGGGGGCCTGGGCTTTGGAATGTGACCTCAACAAGGAGTGGAGTGTGCAAAGGGCAGGTGCTGACAGGTGGCCGAGCCAAGCACTAATCCTGTTTGCTTAAAGAGAAATTTAAGACACCCTACTTTAAAAAAAAAAAAAAGAATAGGAATGAGGATCCTTGAGAGGCTCACAACTTGCCGGATGAATTGCAGGATAAAAGCCAGCTCGGTCTGAAGCCTTCTTGTAATTTCAGCTTCATCTCCATAATTGGGAGAAGGAGCCCCTAAGGGGCGTGGCTGGTAGAATTCCCCTCTCTGATTCTGTGGCTCCCTCTCTAAGGAGAAGTCTCTTAGGAGGGGTTGGGTGTGTCCAGAAGATGGGAGCATTACTTCCGGGCTGGATAAGGTGGCGCAGAAGGCTGGCTGCAAATCCCAGGGCAGGGGGGCAGGAGGCCACAGCATTTGGCGCTGACTTGGTGACTACTGATCAAAGGCCAGAGCAGCCATGTACCTTCTGGGTGACCTTGAACACACACTGGGACCTCAGTTTACATTTCAGCAACAACAGAAGAAAGAAGCTGATTCGAAGAGCCAGGAAAGGGTGCTGGGTGGCCAAGAAGCCCCAGACGTGGCTTTGTTTCTTCCTTGTACCTCACTGATAAATCTGTGATGCCAGCTCCTGGAATCTGCTGGCCAGCTAGCGGGTAGGAGTTACGTGGGAGGCTGGAAGCTNGGGAACAGGTGTCTCAGTTTAACAGNTGTCAACAAAACGTCGTCAATGTCCTCTCTCCTGCCCATCGTATTAACTCATCATCCACCAGCTTGGGAGGTGGGCTTGAGTCTGTAGGCCAAGCAGAGCCTGGACTCCACACCNCTCCTAAGCTACCAAAGAAGGCAAGAGCAGAGCAGGATTTGAATTCAAGCCCAGATGCTGAATGATGCCTAAGAGATACAAATTCTAACACATGGTGATGTTCCTATCTTCCAGGCAAACATGAAGAGAAGCAGCAGGAAGGTGGTATTGTCTCCAAGAACTTCACCAAGAAAATCCAGTAAGTGCTTTGCAGGGGGGAACCTCAGGCAGGCACTGAGGGTGGAACTCAACTCTGGGATTCTGATTTCTTGGGAGATACACCCAGGCAAGGAATTGAACTCTCGGACCTCAAGGGGAGAGGCTGTCATAATAAACCTGCAATAGGAGCCCCCAGTTGGGGGAGGGGTTAGATTATCATCTCATCAGCTCAGTGGCCTGTGAGGAGGGCATTGACCCCACCAGGGAACAGAGAGGCGAAATGATTTGTCCATCTTACATTGAGCACTGGAATGCTCGCCCACCCAGCAGGCATAGGCAGGAGGGTACCAAACTCCGTCAAAGTAAGACCCACTCACCCCTGGCCTCTAGTTGCTCTAATAGGATCGTGTGTGTGTGTGTGTGTGTGTGTGTGTGTGTGTGTGTGTGTGTGTGTGTGTGTGGTGTGCATGCAAATGTGTATGTTGGTTGTGGAGTGCATGGACTCTTGTGCTCACACAGAGGCTAGAGGCAGATGTCCAATGTCCTGCTCTATCACTCTCCATCTTTCCCCTTAGGACAAGGTTTCTCACTGAACCTAGAGCCGCCGGGCTAGTAGCCAGAAAGCCCACACCAATCCTCCTGCCTCTCTCTCCCACAGCACTGGGGTCACAAGCACACATTGCCACACCTAGTTTTATCATGGGTGCTGGGAGTTTGAACTCAGATCTTCGTGCACACAGTGAACAGTTTTGCACACTGAGCCATCTCCATGGCCCCTCCAATNAGCTATCTTCCTCTACANCTAAGATAACCTGTGTGCCTCATAATATTGGTGCAAACTGTTGTCTGGTTTCCTGGGATGGCTCTCACCCGCCATTGGGTTTGGAGGCTGAGACACCACCCTAGAGGAAGGACAAGTTTGACTTAAGGGAGGGATTCTTGTTAGCTGTGGTCTTAAGAGAGCAGTAAGCAGTCAGCCAAGCTGAACCCATAAAGCATGGCCACGTCGCCTTACTGGCAGTCCCTGAAGGCTCAGTGGAGGATTCGGACTGCATTAGAGGCTCGAGTGCCTGCCCTGCACTGTCACTCCAATCAGCATCACTCACTAGGTGCATTTCTNGTCCTGAGGTCATTCACAGCCATCGCCGTCTTGACCTCTGCCATGAAGGTAGACAACAGGAAGAAGATGCATTGCAAACCCTCCGTGTGTTGTGGAGGAAGCAAATCTCCAGTAGATGAAAGGGCCAGGCTAAACTCTATAGTAAGGATTTAGCACTGCCCCAAACAGGTCTCTGACTTGGTATCCTCCTCTGCTAAAGGGATGCTGCTCCAGTATCCTCACAGGCAATGGCAGATGTTCTTAGGGGGCCTGGTGCAGGCAGTCTGTTGCCACGATTCNCATGATTGTGTCTGAGCTCCACACTAGCCCTGGCAAACACATCCTGTGGCAGAGAGACTGCGCTGGCTGAATTCTGAGATTTCCTTCAGCGCTGGGAGTCTACAAGCCAGTCTCTGAATGCTTGTGCCCTTTCCTGACCCCAGCCCCAGCACCCTCATGGTTCTTGGAAGCCCTTGGAAACTTCCTGATAAGGCAAATACCAACTAGTTTCTTCTTATATTCTCTGGCTTGCCAGAATCTGTGACCTTCACCTCTCTCGCTCAGCCTCTAGATCAAACNGAACTGGGAGAGAAGGAAGGGAGGGAGGAGGGCACAGAGGCCTCTCCTTCCAGAGGCTCACACCCTGGCTCAGGACAGAATCACGAACAGGGAAGAGCTGAGAAAAAACTCCTGTGGGGAACATGGTGAATCAATCATCTTTAAAACCATCCAAGGGGTGGGGAGTGGCCCACCGGGTAAAGGCTTTTGCTCTGTAAGCATCAGGACCCAAGAGAGTTTGAATCTCCAGCACCCATGTACAAAGCTAGCCATGGCCATAGGTGCCTGTAACCCTGGCATTGTGGGGCAGAGGAGTGCAGATCCTGACTGGTCACTGGCCTGCCAGCCTAGCTGAAATGGTGAGCTTCCTGTGAGAGACCCTGCCTCAAGGGACAAGGCAAAGAGAGTGATGGAGGAAGACAGCCAGTGTCCTGCTCTGGCCTCCACATGCCAGGTGCACACTCCACACTCCACACACACACACACACACACATACACTGTCCAAAGCTGGGCATGGTAGCTCACACTTATTATAATCCTGGAACTCTGAAGGCTGAGACAGGAATCTTTGAACAAGTCAAAGGCCAACCCAGGCTACATAGTGAGACCCTGTCTCAAACAAAACAAAATATGCCAGTTTCCCATGGATCCCCCCACCTCTGAGGCCACGCAGGAAGCAGCTCTGGGAACTCAATGACTAGCTAAAAAAGCCTCGTGGCTGAAGATAGTGTAGTTACTCAGCTGCTGAAGGGCCAGTTGTTGACACACTGACCGTCTGTGCTAGCCAGCTTTTCCTTAANGGCAAATGGCTGAGAAAAACTAGAGAGAGAGTTTGTATCAGGCTCACTGTTCCAGGCCGTCGTGGTGGGGAGGGTGGTGTGGCCAAGGAGGGCGGCTCACAGCACAGTAGTGAGAAGGAGAGAAGAGAGAAAGCACCTGCATTCTGGAGGCAGTCTGCCTTTCCGCTCCTTGTTCTGACTCCCCTCATCCCCCCACCCCCTCACCCCCGTCTATGGGATGGTGCTGCCTTCATCAGGATCTTCCCTGACTTAATCCACTCTGCAACCTTCCTCTCTGAGGTTCAAGCAAGTTGATAATCAAGATTGAGCCTCTGTATCCCCAGGACCACCCAAACCTCCTTCCATTCCAAACACTGAGGGTCCCCAGGGTCTTCCTCCATCAGCACAGCGTGTATCCATCCACTGTGAATGGTCAGTGTTCAGCTGTGCCACTGACTTCCTGAGTATCGACTCCCAGCCCCGGTNTAGAGACTCCCCCACATTAAGATAAAATTAAAGTATCTCTTAGAGCGACTTGGGTAGCTGCTCTGAGGTTGCATTCCCTGCACTCCCTCCCACATGGGGNTGTGTTAGAGAGTTGGGAGGATTAGGATGAAGTGGTGGGTGGTGGGGATTATTATTAAAGGCTCCCCAAGGTTAGAGTCACACCAGAGTGGCTCTGGCAGATGGAAACATTAAGGACTCAGGCTGGAGACTGGGATAACCTTGGGCCAGCGTCAGGGAACCTGCTTGCTTTTCCCAAGAAAAGCCCCAGTCTTTAGAGGACAGAAAATTTTCTTTAGCCAAGCTTGGGGTCCGTGGAAGGTTCCACCTCTGCAGAGTGCTACAGCCCAAACTTCCTTGGGCTTGGAAGTATATCCCAGAAGCCTGGTGGAGAAAACAGGAAAAAGGATGCAGGAAGTCAGCGGGGAGGATGCTCAGCAGAGCACTCTTTGTTCTCCCGTCTCACATCTTTCCAGGTATCTGGTCAGTCCTTTGTTGACATCTGTGATATGCCAGCATCCGTATTATGAGGTCTACAGGCTTATCCTTACTTAACCATTAAAAGAATCCCATTAAAATTATTAAACTCTCCTTGTCCATGAAGAAACTGAGTTCTGAGGATTGGGTGACAGAATTAAAGTGCTGGTAAAGAATAGACCTGGATTATTAGAAAGCCTTTAAGAAGAAAGGAGAAGTCTGACCACGGCAGGAGCTGGGGAACATAAGGC
>LZPO01075902.1:342629-356900 GCA_001675575.1 Neotoma lepida
CCACGTGGATTCTGGGAACCAAATCTGGGAACTGCTCTTCACCACTGAGCCATCTCTCCCGCCCTAAAAGGAGACATTCATAGCCAACTCCTAGGGTGGCTTTTGGGAGAGAAATGCATACAGAGTCCTGGGCAGCAAATTGGAGCCAGTGTGAGTCCCTCCCTTCTCTTTCCCGGCTGCATTTTTTCTCTTAGGACTAACCAAAGGCTCACAGCGGTGTTCGGGGATATAACCACATTTTCCTAATCCTCTGAGGCTCTACCTGGAACTTAGAGTCTTGAGGTGGGACCTGCCATAGCCTGGACTCCCACAGAAATTGTAGGGTACCTAGCCACCTGGCCCAAAGCCAGACCAGCAATATACAAATCTGCTGAACTTGCTAAAAGTGTTCTTGGAGATGGACGTTCTCATATTCAATGACTATGAAAATGGCCTTAATAAATTCGTCTTAAATGTATTCAGTGAACACATTCTCCTTGGCAGTATTTTAAGCCCCATTTGTTGGAAGCTAAATATCAAGGGGGCTGTTTAGCCTTCTTAGGACTGCTTGCTCCTGAAGACTATCTTAAACAGAATCTTGAATATAATTAAAATATCTTGAATAATTTCATGATAAGAGTATTCAAGACATATAACTTCACTGAGTATTATCCCTGAGCACATCACAATAGCATTTTGCTGGATTGTTGTCACTGACTTTATTCAAAAAGAGTATATTCCTAGTTATTAGCATTAGATAAGAATCATCCTTAAAATCAGGGTCTGAAAAATAGGCAAAGTTAGCCAACTTGATCAATTGATCAGTGGTATTTTGAATCTTTAAGGAGCTTTGATGAAATGATTTTGATGGACTGGGCAAATCCTCTCATGATGNATACAGTGCCCCCAGTGGAAACTAGAGGAAGTCCACCCAGATTCATCTCCCAAGCATCTCAGACTTTTGCTAGAGCCAGGACCCTCCAGATCTATTTCAGCACCTGAAAACACTCCACCTTCTCCGGGTCCCGAGAACACTGGCCCACATTTTAAGGGGCCCCTTACTCTTCAGGTTTTTCAACACAGGCGCTATGTTATGGCACAGACGTACAAGCAATAGATTAAGCCGGAACTCAGGCACACAGCTCTGAGTTTGAATCTTAGTTAATAAAAAGAGAGAGAGAGAGAGAGAGAGAGAGAGAGAGAGAGAGAGAGTAAAAAATGAGTTCTGCTTAAGAATTGTGTCAAAGATTCTGTGAAGCGCTAAAACACAGGAAGAACTCTGTGCCAGNGGCCTAGGTCACCATTATGCTGTTATCATCTGAGAAATTCTCTTCTCGTTGTAGGCAAGCCCCTTCATGTCTCCAGCTCTTCATCTCAGGGCTGGAAAATGCCAATGTCATCCTTCTAGATCCTTCCAGGGCTCTCCAAGAGAGCTGCAGAGATCCCGAAGGGTGCTTACTCCAAGATGAAACTTTCGGAACATGACTAAGGTACTGTTTTCCTTTTCTCTCCCCTGTTCTCATTATCATACAGAGGAACTCTACAGAGGTCCTGGGACCTGTGAGACCCACAATAGAACGAGGTGAAGCCATCGGGACCCTCCNGGCATTCCTAGTGCTGACATTCAAATGACTGGTAAAGATACAAAACAATGCTCTCCTTCACTTACACTTTGATTTGAGGAGATATTATTTTCATAGAAATATGTCTTTTGTTAGCATTGTATGGGTCTCCTACTGCTTTTAAATAAATTTATGTATTTTAAACTGCATCCTTCAAATTTCTGGTGTAGTCCGTATGATTACGGCGCTGCCTGCACAACTGCGTTCTTTGCAGTGGGNCAGGAATGTTTCCGAGGGAAAGGTGTCTAAAGATCAATAAATTTAAAAATGGCTGGATTAATTAGATTAGAGTATTTTATAGGGCCTAATCTAACTTTGTCTTTTGTTGCTGTTGAGACAGGACCTCACTACGGAGTCTTAGCTGCCCTAAAATTCTCTATGTATATACCAGGTTGTCCTTGAACTCACAGAGATCCACCTTTCCCTGGTTCTGCCTCCTGAGTGCTGGGATTAAAGGTGTGTGCCGCCATACTTCACTCATTTCATTCTTTATGACTGATAAAATTCCTCTCTCTCTCTCTCTCTCTCTCTCTCTCTCTCTCTCTCTCACACACACACACACACACACACACACACATATATATATATATATAAAATGTATGTCACATTTCCTTTGTCCATCCTTCCACTCCTGGAAGCCCAGGCTGCCCAGGCTGGTTCCAAAACTTATCTATAGTGCATAGTGCTGTAGGCCACATTGGTGGGTAATGCATCTCTTGGCTGTGTTGAGTTGGAGTCATTGGGTAAACACCTAGGAATGATATATGTGGGTCACATGGGAGGTCTGTCCATTTCCTGAGAAACTGCAACACCTTTTCCATAAGGGCCAGACTGATTAACCTCCCCTTTCGTCCACATCATAACCTCACCAGAATTTGTTGTTTCTTATTTTCTTAATGACCAGCATCCTGACGGGGGTAAGATGGACTCTCACTGCAGTTTTGATCTTCATGCCTCTGATGGTTAATGAAGCCTGAGATTTATCAAATGTTTGCTGCACATTTGTACTTTATCTTTCGAGGATAATCTGTTAGCTCGTTTGTTGAACGAAGTTGTCATCCACAGGAAAATGCTTGCGACTATAAGCATAGTAGCAGATCAATATAACATATGTCTTCCCTTGTGTTTCCTAGATTTTATACTTGACTGTTGTAACATTTAAAAAAAGGCAGTTCATATAGAGCAACCTAACACCTCTTGGGGCTGAGACAAGCATGAAAAACTTAAGGTTTATAGTGTTCAGCATGGGCAGACAGGGCTCTTTCTCATCTGACCTGAGGGCAGCAGACCCTAGTCAGTGTTTGAGACATCTGCAGCCTCATTTNCCTTGTGCTTATATGTCCTTACCTTGATTCCTCATTCACTTGTCCCTCTTAATGCCAGAATATGCTCTACCCAGCCCAGTGCAGTGGGTGTGCTTCATCAGTGCCTGTCTCCCCCAGCCCACACTCAATGGTCTCCTCTTGCTTCATAGGACAATTACAATGCCTGTGTGTGTGTTTCTCAGTGGACACACTTTGATCCCATTAGACCAGGGGCCGTGTCTGGTCCTTGAATACATCTCAGCACCATACAAAGAGCTGGCNGTAGTAACTGCTCTTTAAATGACTGTTGTAGAATTGAGACAAAGAAACCCGCTTTGAGCACTTGGGGCATTTTGTAACAACCCCCTTTCTCCAGTGTGTGTGTTTTTGGTGTCTATCAAAAATCAGGAGGCTGAAGCTGTGCAAGTTTTTATCTGGACTTTCTGTCTTATTAACTGATCTCTGCTTCTGCCTTTGTGCTGGCACAATGCTGCTGTTTACCCTGTAGTCATGTAATATAACTTCAAACGGGGTATAGTAGCATTTTTTTTTTCCTTAAGACTGAACTATCCAAGGTCTTGTGTTTCCAAATGAATTTTAAGATTTTTTTCTGCTTCTATAAAGAATGATGGTACAATTTTTATGGGGATTATATTGATTGCATGTCACTTTTGTTAAGCTAGCCATTTTCACAGTATTAATTTTCCCAACCCATAAGCATATATATATATATATATATCCTATTTTCTTCATCCATTCATCTGCTATGGATTTTTCAGTGGGAGATGATGTGGTTAGGTTATGGCAGACAATGCTACCTCCTTTAGTTCATACTGCATCCAAGATGGTAAGTAGGCAACCATTATTTCTACTGGGCAGATGAGAACGTAGAGACTCACAGAGGTGAAGGAGATGGTCGCACACAGTCAAGCAGAGGCAGAAATAGAATTCTAACCCAGGACCACCTGGTTTCTTCCCCTTCCAAACAATACATGCAAGAANCTTCTGGTTGTATGGCAGGCATGAAGCTGAGAGCCCCTCACCACAGAGAAGCCTGACCACATGGCTTAAACACAGGTGTTCATCTTCTCACAGTTTTCAAGTTGGAAGTTCAAGATCCAGGTCCTGGACAGTTTGGGTTTTCATGAGGACTGTCCTCTGCAGTTGAATATGGTCATGTACATGCTGTCCAGAGACAATGAGGAGAGGTAAGGGAGAGAGAGTCTGCACTGCATCCCTTTGTGAGGTCACTAGCCATGGAATTGGGGCCCCACCTTTGTGACTCACTTAAGCTTAGTTACCTCCATAGTGTCTCCATTGCTGTTAGTGACCTTCACATGCTGTGACCAAATAGCTGAGAGAAAGAAGAGAAGGTAGGATTATTTGGTCTTGTGGTTTCAAAGCAGGTCCTTAAGGTAGGAACAGCCTGGCAGCTGGAAGGCCTCTGTTGTNAGCAAAGGAAGTGTGTGGTGGTAACTCCTCACATGCTTGGCAGTACCAAAAGAAGAATGTTCAGACCAGAGGAGATTTCGGAGGCCACAGTGACCCAATTCTGCCAGCCAGGCTCCCACCACCCCAAATTTCCAGAGCTCCAAAAATGGCATCATCAGATCAAGAAACACGGTGCAACACTTGAGTTTGTGGGGGACANGGCCCAATTCAAACTGTAATAGCCTTCGAACACAGCCACACAGGGGCTGAGGGCTTCAAGGTACAGATTTCTAAGAAGTGTGTGTATGTGGTTTCCTGTGAAGGCCAGAAGACAGCATCAGGCCCCCTGGAGCTGGAACCCCACAGGGTTAGAAGCCATTTGATGTGAGCACAGGGAATTGAGCTCAGGTTGACTGAACGAGCAGCAAGCGCTTAACCACCCAGCCACCTCTCCTTCCCCAAGGTATCTATGGACTTTGAGGAACACAAACATTCAGTCTCTAACAGATTCTTTCCTGTGTTTCCACTTCCCTCATCTGGATTCTGCTCCACACACCCTACTGACGGAGAAGCTGTTCATGGCGAAAGCAAAGAGACAGAGAGACAAAAGACGAAAACACTCAACCAAGCAGCAAATATTTACCGACTCGGTAGATTCCTCCCTGACTTCCCACACAAATGCAAACAGACCAGAACTTCCACTACTGTCTTCTCAGATTATTGAACTAAAACTATTTGCCACCAGAATTCTTTTATTAGTAGAATGATTAGATGTTTTTCTTTCAGCAAAGTCATTACCGGAGCAGGAGCCTGTGGCCATCCAAAGCAATACCTCACAGAGTAGCTTAAGCCGACAGCTTTCTCTCATTTCTCTGGTGGCAGGGACTACATTAATTTACATTCCCACCCTTAATCTTATTATTTTTTAACTCCACAAAACATTTTAGTGCAGTAAAATGAGACTATTTAGAAGAAAAATAAACACCAACATTCTCCCCGTTCAGAGAAGAGNGCAAATTTGTGATTTCTTTGTGGGTCCCTCATCAGCATATCATCGTGGTTCTTGGGATTCTTGATTTATCAAAATGATAGCCAGCCCAGTTTGTATCCTTCCCTTTAGTGCAGAGTGTATCATGAGCATCTTTCCACTCCCAAAATACAGGATTCCCTTTCAAATGTCTGCCTACTATTCGATTATGTCAAATGGACATGTCATTGATTTGGGAGCAAGCCCACTGTCATATACTTAGGCTGATTCTCAGTTTTGTTCTTATAAATGAAGCTGACATAAATAAGTGTCCTGGGAGCTAAGCATTTACACTTGTTCTTTCTTTCCTAGAAGTTGCATTTTTCAGTTAACGGATGCACATAATTTTGTTGGTATTACTGCTAAGTCTCAAAATGGAGGTTTTTTTTTTTCCCTCTTTGTTTTTCTCCTTTCAGGAGACATCTTCAGGGAGATAGGTAAAACACAGAAATTTAAACAAATACAACTCATCATCATTATACCAGGAGAGCTAATTGATCTTGGAATTGTAGAGCCTATTTAATTAGCTTGAATTCAGTGGNATTTCATCAAATGTAAAACAATTGATTTTAAGATACACCATTATTTGAGGTGAAATTAAGAAGGGGAAAAAGCAAAACCTCTTCTAATTAAGTGACGGCGGCGCACTGCCTCAGCAGCCCTGCGCAGTATCTCAGTCTCAGCATTCATGTGAGTCTCAGCACTCCTCATGTGAGTCTTTCTATCTGTTCTAAAGAATTTGGCAGTTTCTCTCATCTCCATTGCCCAAGGCTTGGTGGAGTGTCTAACAAGAGACTGTTTTAAGGGCGAAGGTGATGATTCCATTGCTACAATGCTTACCATGCACACATGAGGACCCACGCTGATCCCCAGCACCCACATACAAAGCCAGGTATAGTGGTCCATGCTTGTAATCCTAGCACCATGGAAGCAGAGAGGCGAACCCCCTGGGGCTCACCAGCGCCCAGCCTAGCCTTTCTGACAAGCTCCAGGCCAGTGAGAGACTGTCTTCAAACAGGGGATGTTTACAGCACCTGGAGAACCCGAAGTTGACCTCTGATCTCTATGTGCACAGCACACTCATGCACACATCCTCATACACAAATGCAGACAAAATTCTTTTATTCNTATCTCCGTGACAAAATACAACACAGCTTCATCTACCCGTGGTTGTTTCCATTTTGGGGGTTCAGCCAGGATTTGTTTGATAAAAGGAAACCAGAGTCACCCCCCGAAAAGGACAATTTGTTTCGCTGGTGTCACACTTCTGTCCTTGCTCTATTCAGGAGCCTCNGTGGATACACAGAGACTTTCCATTTCGATGGGAAATCATACCATAACATAATTTTTTGAGGACATTCTAAGTGGCAATTAAAACCAATGTGTCAAGTACCAGCNACATGACTAACTCAGCTAAAGTGGCATCAGTGTGAACCCCGTGACCAAGGGTGCTTAGGAACAGAAAATGAAACTCCAGCATGTCTGTTGACTGACTGGTGGAGAATTATAAGACACATCTAAATTGTGAAGAGCTTATCGTAGAAAAACTGCATCTTAATGACTTCAAAACTAATATTAAAAGTGGTAGGACTATACAGATGCTTGTAAATTATTCCCCAGAGTAAGAATGAGACAGGAATGACCCTTTGCCTTTTGAACCTTCTCTTGGTAGCATTGTCCACCTGCTTCTCAGACAGAGGACATAGGTGCCATGATAGGGGATGGTTCTAGAGTCTGGAGATACATAGAAATGAATACTCCTATTTAAATAGATGATACATAGGTGATAGATGACTGATAGAGACAGATGGATATAGAGGGCAGATGAATGGATAGGTGGATAGATAGAAGATAGATAGATAGATAGATAGATAGATAGATAGATAGATAGATAGATAATAGAGGATAGATAGAAAATAGATACATAGATAATGGATAGATAGATGGATAGATAGATAATAGATAGATAGATAGGAAATAGATAGATAATAGATGGATGGATAGATAGATATAGATGATAGATAGAAAGATAGATAGAAGATAGATAGAAGATAGATAGATAGAAGATAGACAGAAGATAAGTAGATAGATAGATAGATAGATAGATAGATAGATAGATAGATAGATAGATAGATAGATAGGCCATCCAGTTCATAACTGATACAAGCCTCTGTGTATTTACTTGGGTCTGAGCAGCTGCAAGACTGGGCAGGACACAGGAAAACTTCCAGCCACACATGGTATTTACTCAAGTGAGTTGGGGGGTGAAAATCTGCACATGAATGCTTAAAGCAGCTGTATTCATAATTGCCCCAAATTAGAAGCAATGCGGATGTCCTTTAGTAGGTAAATAGATAAATAAGCTGTCATATGGCCATAAAATGGAATGTTATTCAGTGCAAAGAGGCTGGGGGGATGGCTCTGTGAGTAAAACCCATGCCACTCAAGGTTGAGGACCAGGAATTGGATTCTCAGCATCCATATACATGCTGGAGAGGGGGGCCTGCCCTGTACACCGAGTCCTCAGGAGGCAGAGACTGGGCTGTCCAGAACAAGCTGGCTAGACTAGCCATATGGACAACCTTTAGGATTAATTGAGAAACCTTGCCTTAATGAATAAGGAAGATTCCTAACATCCACTTTGTTCCTCCACACACACACGTTATATAATACACATGTNTACATGCACCTCCATGTGGTCCAGATCTTCTGGGCAGTGCAACCCTGTTATGTGAAACTATCATGGTAAAGACACATCATCACACATGTGTCAAAACACATAGCATTCACAACACACAGAATGGACCCAATTGTAAGCAATATAATTCATAATGACGTGCCAAAGTTGATTCATCCCACAACGGCTCATATCTTTCTAGTGCTTGATACTATTCAGGTGGGTGGATGNATGACATTAATGTGTGTAGGAGGGCTAGATCAGTCTCTGCATTTTGCATTCAATATTTCTATAAACATAAAGCTACTTGGGAATTGTCTATTAAATATACANAGCAGCCAGATGGGGTGGCCCACTCCTGCAACCCCAGCACGGAAGAAGCTGAGGCAGGAGAATCTAAGTTTAGATCAACCTAAGCTATATGGCGAGACCCTGTCTCTCAAATACATATGTATGATATATATGCAATTGATATATTGCTTTAAAATTATAACCATTAGATATATTTGAGGATATATATATATATATAGTTTATAGACAAATATAAACATATACTTTAAAACAACCACTATTTGGTAGTTAAACATCCAGTCCTGCTTCCATGCAAATAGATTTATGCAATTAACTTAAGGAGCACCTACCTCCTCAGTGTGCATACCAGTCTTTAAGGGTTTCAACATGAAGGGTCAAACTTCCCCACGGGAAGACATGCATTTCCACCATGCACTGAGCACACACAAGTTCTTTACCCTGCACTCCTGCCTGAGCCCTAGCTGGGCTCACAGGCAATCCTGTGAACTCCTCATGTGTGCCTGGGTCCCTGCAGTGAGTGAGAGAGTGCCCANCACGCCCTGCCAGTTGCACACTGTGCCTGGCTGGGCAGGAAGAAGGGATGTGGGGTTCACCTTGGCTATAACATCTGAGCCTCCCAAATCTGCTGTCCCTGCAGATGTCAGCTGCACAGGATCTAAAGAGCAAGGGCAGTCAGGGCAGGATGAGGTCTGATTTTTTGCTAGTTCAGATTTGTCAACAGCATTGTGATTGTGCTGTTGTCAACATGGACTCTTGTGTCCCGTGCCTGCCATTCTTGGGATAGCATCGTTCTTGGGAGAGTCAATCCTTCAGTCCAAGATAAAGGTAGCCAGGGCAGAGGAGAGTAAGCTGGACGTAAGACTGAAGCTTTGGGAGTGCCTGTAGTAGGACTTTCTTTGGACCGCCAGCTCCCAAATAATGACACAGAGACTTATTAATTATGAAAGCTTGGCCTTAGCTTAAGTTTGTTCCCAACTAGCTCTTAAAACTTAAATTAACCCATTTATATTAATCGACATTCTGCCACATGTGACATTCTGCCACATGTCTCGTTACCTCTCCTCAGTACAGTATGTCCCACTTCCTCTATGTCTGGCTAGGGAATCCCCACCTCTCTGATTCTTCCCCAGAGTTCCTCTTTCTCCCCAAGAAATCCTGCCTAGCTATTGGCCACTCAGCTCTTTATTAAACCAATCAGAAGGTGCCTTAGGCAGGCAAGGAAGGACAGAGACACATCTTTACACAGTGTGATCNAACATCTAGCAACAATTGCCAGTTTAAACATCTGAGACCCCAGACTGAATACTCTTTCCNCAGGATGCAAGATGACTCTGGTGTAGAATGCTAGAGACAACAGATTCCACGGCTGCCATTTAGATGCACCCAGTACTTGGCAAATGTCACCTGACTCAAGCAGCTCTCAGTATCCTCATCGGTCATGCTCACCTCATGGGATTCTTGTGCAGATGAAATCACAACCCTTCTAGTCCCTGGTACATTTTAACTCCTTCCTTTAAGGGCATTCTGAATATCCAAGGGTCATCAGAGACGGCTGAGTCTAAACCTCCTCATGTGGGCTCACCAAGGCTCAGAGAAGGAAAAGGCTTACTCAAAGTTAGACATTGAGTGGCTGATAACGAAGGCTCAGTGCAATGCTCTTTCAAGACATGAAGTACTCAGTACGCAGCNTCTTACTTACCTATTACTCACCTCTCTCCTGACTCTGTGGAGCCCTAGAGAAACACAGGTGTGTTAGATATTTTCTCAATGCTGTGGCAAAAATAATCCAATGAAAGCAGCTTTGGGAAAGTGTTTATTTGCATCCAGGGGACACAGCCCATGATGGTAGGGAAGGTGTGGTGGCAAGAGCCTGAGGGAGCTGTCCACACAAGCTCTGGAGTCGGGAAGCAGAGGGATGAATGCTGATGTTCAGCCCACCCTCTCTGGTCCACTCCACCTGAGCCTCATGCAATGGTGCTGCCCATATTTAGGGTGTGTTTTCCGTCTCAGTTACCCCAGTCTAGAAACTCCCTCACAGACACGCCCAGAGAGCTGTCTGCTGAGTGATGCTAAATCCTGTCAAGTTGATCAATACTAAATGTCACAGGAGGNATGTGAGTGCAGTCAACATCACAGACTGTAGCTCTCTAACAGGGTCCTGAGTCAGTGTGACACACAATAGTCATTAGATCAATATTGTGACATGACTCATAAGAATGCTGGGGGCTAACTGGGACACACATGGATACCAAGAATGCTTTTGTGTGTTAGGTTTCTTCTATGGACCTTAAGCAAGAAATNCTGAAGTGTAGGGACCAGGAAGCTGTCACTGCATGGGTGAGACATCTCGCTTCCCACCAATCACAAGATACCTCAACTCCATCTCTGTCAAATGAAGTTCATTCTTTATACTCTCTTCTCTAATATTCTGTTTTNATCTTTTCCCAAGAACCCCCACCTGAAGAGTCATTTCTTGACAGGTCCTCTTAAAATCGTGTGTGTGTGCACTCATGTGTGTAAGTGTGGACATGCACATACCATGGTACATGTGCGGAGGGCAGACTACCACAGATGGTCCTCGCCGTCCACCTTGTTAGACATCGGGTCTCTTGATGTTTGTTTTTATGTATACCCAGACTACCTGGCCTAGAAGCTTCTCGAGATCCTGGTCGACATCTTCCATCTTGCTGTAAGCACCACATCCTGCTTTATGTTGGTTGAGATCTGAACTCAGTTTTCACACTTATATGGCAAGCACTGTACCCACTGAGCCACCTCCCTAGCCTGGATTCTCTTATTAAAGGATATATTTTTAAATTAAGTCTTTGTAAATATACAGAGCGTTGGGGTTCTTCATGATATTTTCATTTGTATNTGTGTCTTTCCTTGTCCCCCACNACTGGGTCCTTCATGTCCCAACCCCGATTAATCTTGTTCTGTCTTTATGTTACTTAAANCTAAGTTCTGCAGATGAGAGAGAACATGTGATGTTTTTCTCTCTTTTTCCCTCCCTATAGTCCCTTATCCCCCCAATCCATCCCCCACATAGTCCCTTTCAAATCTATTTAAATCTATGTTCCACATGTAAGAGAAAACATAATATTTGTATTTCATTGAACACGATGATGTTCAGATTCATCCATTTTCCTGCAANGGGCATAATTNTATTCTTCCTCATGTCTCAGTAAAACTCCATTGTCTATACCACATTCTCTTTNTCCATTTACCTGTNGATAGACAGCTAGGCTATTTCCATAACTTGGCCATTCTGAGCAGTGGCATGATAAACAAAAATGTCCTTTCCAGATCTTTCTACTCACCTCTTTGCTTCCATCCAGACTCCTCCCTCCCAAATCACAGAAGAACACCNGTTGCTAGCATCATAATGCACTGACTGAACTCTCCTCAAGAATGAAGGACTTATTTCCTGAGCTCCTACAGAGTCTATTGTCCAAAGTCACGCTCCCTTTACAGGACAGCTTCTGTAGAGATTCTTTAGGCCCATCCCTGCCTCAGAGCACTCAAAGGTGTTGACTGAGCCCTTCAACCATGCAAAGACCCTCAGGTAGGCTCATGCCTGACATGTATCAGTGTGCAGAGTGAGGAAGGAGGAGAGAGGAGACAAAGTTAGAAACCTGGGTAGGGGCTGGGAATCAGTGGTGCTTGGTAAACAATTCCAGGGACTTTGGCTTTTATCCGGAGCACACATGGGAGACCACCAGACAGGGCTGAGTAGAGACTCCTGTTTCAGCAGCTCTGATGCTTTAGAATGGTGGGTGCAAAGGTGCATTTGACAAGATTAACAATAATCCGGCGGAGAAAGCTCCCAGCAGGTCCAAGACTGCACTAGATCTGCCAGTGTTCTAATGAAATCCCATTCTTTCTTGCTTGCTTGGTGATGGATGAATATGAGTCTGCTCAGTTGGGAACTACATTTCCCACCCTCCCNTGGGGCAAGATGAATTCGTTTGACTAAGGTCTAGCTAACAGAATGGGAGCAAAAGTGATATGGCTAGCATTGCTGCACGTGCTTGGAAGAAAATGTGTGATTTGTGTCATTTTCCTTTGCTCCTATCTACAAAGGGTGTGCAAAGATGTGCACTCATGCAGCAGAATCACAGGGATGACGACAATGCTCCAGAAAGNTACTGAGTCCCTGAGGGAAGGTGTGGAATGAAGCCAAGAATAATACATAAATTATCTCTTTTAAATCTACTGTAGTTGGGAGTTCTTTGTCACAGCAGCTTAGACTTTACCTCAACTACTACACACTCTTCAGTAAGGCTTGTCAGTCTCATGTGCATTACAGCACAGTGGGGAATAGAGATAACATGAAGTGTAACACCCACCATCCCCATCCTTGATGCTCTTTAGCCAAACTCTGCAGGGACTTTCCAGGCAGTCTTTCCCACTAGGTCCCTTCCTGATAAATTTTCTTTTGATACATTCTTCTTCCCCTCCTAGAGATACATCTATAACTTCCCAGTGCCTGGAGACATCTGCAAAAATGTATTAAGCAAATGAGTGTTTTTGTTTTTTTTTCCAATCTCCATCACAGGCCAGCTCCCTGAAGTTGCCTTGTGTAAATCCAAAGGCCTGGTAGCCCATTCTTAAAAAATAAAGATACACCAAGCCCAAGGCCTCCCACAGTGGATTACAAAACCCCTGAAGTCCCCCTGATACCCCCACACCCCATGTGTGGTGGCTTAAATGAGAACATCCCCCATAGGCTCATATATTTGAATGCTTAGCATCAGGGAGTAGCACTGCTTGAGAAGGGTTAGGAGGTGTGGCCTTGTTGGAGTAGGTGTGGCCTTGTTGGAGGAAGTGTGTCACTAGGGGTGTGCTTTGAGGTCTCAGAAGCCCAAGCCAGTCCCAGTGTCTCTTTCTCTTCCTGCTGTCTGCAGATCTATCCAGAGGTAAACTCTCAGCTACTTCTCCAGCACTGTGTCTGCCTGTGTGCCACTAGGCTCCCTGCCATGATGACGATGTACTAAACCTCTAAAACCGTAAGAAAGCCTCCAATTAAATGCTTTCTTTTATAAGAGTCACTGTGGTCATGGTGTCTCTTCATAGCAACAGAACACTGACTAAGACAGCATCCTCATTTGTCTTGGAGCCAGTGTCTTTGTTGGCCCATCTCCCTTTCTTTAGAAATACTCTATGCAGAAGCAGGGAGGCAGCATANCAGAGAATCTTTTTCTCAACCTTCAGCAAGCTTTATGGTTTGCCCTGGGAGTTGAGAGCCCTTNTCCTGTTTACTCTGACACATAATCATACAGTGGCCACTCCTACGCATATATCTGCAGGGCTCTTTCTCAGAACCTCAGCTCAGGCACACACAGCCAGTAGAGTTGGAAGATGCCAGGCTCTATGCTCTCTTCTGGTGTCTAAGCCCAGCCTGCAGCAGCGGCTCCCCATTCTCTGGCTGCATGCCTCTCCCACTTGCTGGTTCTTTGTGTTTCTCCCTGAACNTCACAGTGGGTTTGCTGTGCTGACTCATTTCCTGTCTGCCTTTATGGTCTGTTGTGTTCACTAATGACACTTCGGTGCGGGCTGTAACTGCGTTTGGAAGAAGGCTGCCCGGAAGCCAAGCTGTAACGAGGCACGGTCAGGACTGACTATCGCGTCAAGACAGGTCATATTTTCCTGCTGAGAGAGACAAGAAAGATGTCTTAGAGGACCACTAGCTTAAAGAATAGCCTTGGCCTGCTAATATTCACACCACTACCATCTGAAATGTGAAAAGAGATAATGTCACATAGGGTTGTGGCGAGGATCCCCCAAGCTTTTCTTAGTATCTGCCTGGGATTAACTCTTCTGCCACCTCCCAGGGAATAAGGGAGTGTATCCCTTAGAATAAGGGGGGTATTGCCTGTGGTTTTAGGGGGCTCTGGTAGATAGATGCGTGTGCATATA
>LZPO01075902.1:370509-382031 GCA_001675575.1 Neotoma lepida
TTGTCTGACTTCTCTCACTCAGCACAATTATTTTGAAACTGTGTGTTGTTGCCATGCGGTGTCCTGTTGTGCACATCAAATAGTTTGTTCCCCCATTATTAAACAGTATTTTATTATACCACTATCAAAGACTATTGGGGTCCAGCCTCTCTATAGTCTTTTCCCAGAGTTNCAGAAGAGACACTACCAGTGGCNAGGAAATTAATCTAAGGGATTCTCNAATAAATCTACATACATGATACTCTTTAGTCCACACACTTTATTCTTCTAAGTNAAAATCTATCTACANAGCTTCAATTCTGTTCTCATGTTTAGCTCCTTTCTTGCCAGATATCTCTCTACANTTTCCTGCTGTTCTCTCTAAATTCTATCTTAATTCTCCCATCTATTCTTCCCCACCTCGTTCTTCCCCATTTAGTTCTTCTCCATCCTCTATCTCGTTCTTCTAGTCCTCTCTTCTAGTCCTTCCAAGTCTCTGAGGTTTACAGTTATGTACCCATACAAAGCAGCAATTCTCTGGCCAAGGCAAAGTCACTCAGGCTTGAATTCTTACAGGGTCAAACAGAGAGGGGATAAGATCCACCCAAAGAGCAGTAATTGTCAGCNATCATTTGCAACCCAAAAGGGAAGTGACTAATGGGGAATAGAATCAACTGAGGGCTAAATCAAAAGAAGGGAAATGATGTGCTCAATTAGAAGTTGTGCGTTCAAATGTTAAAAGTCTTTCAGTCACGGGTGAAAATAAAGCTACCTTTTATTCCTTTGGAGCCATATCTCTCTTAGCTATCTTGGCTGCCCACCGGTTTCCTGGCAGGGCAGGGGAAGTGTGCTGTGTGCTCGGTAGCTAGGCAACTTGCATCACAACTTGATGTACCTGGTATGTAAAAGCCCTTTAGTCCTGGGTAAATTCTTAAAGGTAGATCTAAAAGAAGGCGGGTTAAGCTTAATTAGCACATCTGCCAGGCCTGGGCAGCAGTCTCAGTGGATGCTTATCTAAACTGCAGTCTGTTCTTAGAAAGTCTAGGAAGTATCTCAGGTAAGATACTTTCGTCCAGAGAAAGTCCTGGTCAGATGTTAATGACCAGGACCTAATGACGATAATTACAGAAAGGCCTGAAATTAGGGGTCTGGCTGTGTGACTGCTTTTAGCACAGTTGGGAGATGTATCCAAATACTTTAATTGTATAGGGGAAATTGTGCTCAAAGAGTGATCAAACACACTGTTCTAGGAATGGAAAAGCTACAATAGCACACGAGAAATTCATAGCAGGAGACGGCTAATATTCAAAAGCCAATAACACCACGACTTCCTTGAGTCTTGGCTTTATCCTCTGGAAATGCCCTTGGCTTCTTCCAGGCATAGCTTTGTCATAGCCAGCTGAATTCTTACTTCATATTTCTGTGGCTCACAGCACACCACAGGACACTTATCCCACAGGACCCATCATCCCACAGGACCCATCATCCCATGGGACACATCATTCCACAGGACCCATCATCCCATAGGAACACATCATTCCACAGGACACATTATCCCACAGGACACATCATAGCCTGGGATATATACCACACCACAAGACACATCATCATCCCACAGATCACATCATCACACAGGACACATCATCCCACAGGACACATCATCCTACAGGACACATCATAGCCTGGGATATATACCACACCACAAGACACATCATCCCACAGGACCCATCATCCCATGGACACATCATTCCACAGGACCCATCATCCCATAGGAACACATCATTCCACAGGACACATTATCCCACAGGACACATCATAGCCTGGGATATATACCACACCACAAGACACATCATCATCCCACAGATCACATCATCACACAGGACACATCATCCCACAGGACACATCATCCCACAGGACACATCATCACACCAGATACATCATCATACAGGACACATCATCCTACAGGACACATCATAGCNTGGGATATATACCACACCACAAGACACATCATCCCACAGGACACATCATTCCACACAGGACACATTATCTCACACAGGACACACTATACCACAGGACACATCATCCCATAGGATATACCCATTTTACCTATTTACCCACTGATGGATGTGTTAGTGGCTGTCTTCGCTGCTTTGATCAATACCTGACAAAACAAGAGAAGACGGGCTTATCTCAGCACATGTCTTGAAGGAATATGGTCTGTCAAGGTGGTGAAGGCATGGTGGCAGGAGCATGAGCACCTGGTCACGTGGCATCCGCAGTCAGGAAGCAGGGAGAGATGAATGCTGGGGCTGGCTCCCTTTCTTTTTGATTCAGTACAGGTCCAAGTCATGAGATGATGTCACCTGCCTTCCATGTGGGTTTTCTCTGCTCAGTTAAACCCTTTTGGCAGAGTTCCTATAGACACATCCAGGGTAGAATCACATTCCATGGCGATTCTAAATCCCATCAAGGTGACAGGATTAGCCATCAGAGTGAGCATGTACTCAGTAATTTCCGGTTGACAGCTATTCCAAGGCAGTCTGCTTGAGCATCATGGACATATCTTCATNGAGACATATGTTTTTATGTCCCTGTCATGTGAATATCTGTGAATGGAAGAGCTNAATCCTAGGGTAGTAATGGTTGATTTTTTTTATTTTAGGAGTTGGAAGGATGGGGAAGTAGGGAGGATCTCNGAGGAGATGAGGGAGGAGAAACCATGATCTAAATATATTTTATGAAAATAATTTACAATTAAAAAATAAGATAAAAAGAAATGCCCAATTNGTTTCCAAAAGAGTTGTTCAATACTGCATCCTTACCAGCACCATGTAAGCAGTTCACNCCTCTAACAACCTAGCCACGATGTAGTCATTCTCAAACAGGCATTACCAGTATCCTACTTGTTACTTTAGTTTGCTAATGACAAAGGATGTTAAACACNCACTGATGTGATTGTCAGCTCTAGAGCTGTTTTGGTGAATTTCCTGCTCAACTACTTTAGCAATTTTACATGGATTGTTTGTTTCCTTACTATTGAATTTCAGAAGCTCTTTACATATGCCAGGCACAGACTATGATTTGCAACTGTCAGCAGTCCATCTATTCTCTTAATAATGTCTTTGAAGAACAGAAGTTTTAATTTTTAATAAAGTCCAATCTTTCAAATTGTTCTCTGATAAGTTATACCTTTGTGTCATACCAAAAAAAATTAGCCTAAAGCAAGATCACAAATGTTTTCTTCTAGAGCAGAGTTTCTCAGCATTACTGCTACTGACACTTAAATTTAGTTAACATTTATTTAAATTTATTTACATTTAAGTGTTGAGCCAGATAATTCTTTGTGGTTGGGACTGTTATATGCAACATAGAATGTTTAACATACCTATTGAGTGTTAGAGTTATGACAACCAAAAATATCTCCAGACACCACCAAGTGTAGGGAGGGATGGAAACTAGTTCATAATAATTATTACTTAAGGATTTTATAGTTGTAAGCTTTGCACTTAAATTTATTACCCATTTAGGGTTAATATTTTTTTATTTGATACAAATCATAAATCATACCTTATTCTTTCAATATAGATAGTAATTTCTCCCATTTATTGAAAAGGGCAGTTTTGGGCTGTATTCTGCCCCATGGATATATCAATCTATTTGCCACACTGTCAGGGTCACTGTGGCTTCATAGTAAGTCTCAATCTTGATTCTTCCTTATCAAAGTTGTTTTGGCTAATCCTAGCCCTTTACATTCTAATTATGAGTTCTAGAATGAGTTTGACAATTTATACAAAGACAAAAAAAACCAGGCCTCTTGGGATTTTGACTGGGATTGCACTACATTAGAAATCGGTCTGGAGAAAACTGACTCTTACCTGGACTGAGGCTTTTCATCTCAAACATGGTATGTCTCTCCATTTATTTAAGTCTTCTTTAATTTTTCTATTGTGTTTTATATGTTTCTCTTTTTTAGTAGTTATTTTATTTTAATGAAGTGTATGTCTGTGTATGTGCATATGAGTGCAGGTGCCCACAGAGGCCAGAAGAGGGTGTTGGAGCCCTTGGTTCTGCACCTACAGGTGGTTCTGAGCTGCTTAATGTGGGTGCTGGGAACCAAAACCAAGTCCTCTGTGAGAATCATACAGGATCTTAACTGTCGAGCCTTCTCTCCAGCTCCCTCTATTTTTAACTGTCCCATGTACCCTTTTGGTCAGATTTGCCCTTAAGTATTGACATTGTTTTAAAGGCATTTTAAATTCCAACCTCCAGTTTTGTGTCACTTCTGTATAGACAATGACTCACCTTTGTGCATTAATCTGTGTGCTACAACTTCGCTAAACTCACTAATTAAATATAAGTAGCTTTTATGAAGAGTCCATAAGATTTCCCATACATATGACAACATCACGTGAAAATAAGGAATTTTTTTTCTGCCTTTGTGACCTGGATGTTTTTTATNGCTTTGTCTTCTCCCATTTTACTGCCTAGGACCTCCAGTGTATTGTTCAACAGAAAGTGTCGTAATGATGTCCTTATCTGGTTTCTGATATTCCAACATTTTGCAATTAAGTATATCATTTCTTTTAACATTATNTTATGCACAGCAGTGTTTGGTCTCGGGCTCATCATGATGATCATCATGCAAAACCTTTCTATACTCCACACACTGCTTTCTCTTCATGGGCATTTTCCAGTCGAGCTAATGGGAAACAGACGGTGTACTTGGTGCTGTGTAAACACCGACCACGATTACCCTTGATCTTTTTGGATGATTCTTTCCCTAAGCTTTGGTCTTCCCCACATGTGCAGGCTGATCGCTCATCTCTTGGAGATCTAATGCTCTGCACACTTTAGTTTTCTCTTCTCATGCAATTCTCTCATCTCTTCTGACCTGGAGTCCTTGGCATCTCNGCTTCTCCAGAGTCTGTCTCTTCATTCTGAGCCTCCTCACATTCTTTCTCCCTTGGCTGCAGCCTGGAAATTCTCTCAAGGAAATACCCTTGGCCAAACCTAGGGCTCCCCCTATCTGTTCCCTGTTTCCTGTAGATCAATAGGTTGAAAATCATTGTATCATACATTATAGTTACTCTGTTTCAGGTAGGAGTTAAAAATCCCATCCCNGCTATTCCATCCTGTGAGAAGTACATGTCTCTCCAGTTGATGAATTAATAATTTCTCAGCTTATGTGGTATTTTGTTAGCAAAAGAACCCAAATGATCAGGGCTACATGGCTTGTCCAGCCTGGGGGANACTGAACCAGAGAAAGTCACCGTGCTCTGAATAGAAAAATAGAACTCAGTGAGATGAAGTGGCTGCTCTCCCAAAGTAAGAGATTTGGAGAGAGCACTCTGGATGGCATGGATGGTCAGTGACATCCAGAGGACTAGGCGTTAGCAAAGCTGGGTGGAATCATGACCCAGCTATATTCCAGTTCTGTGTGAACTTAGGAAAGTTAGGTCAACACTCTTATTCTGCTTCCTTATCCATGTCATGGGAATAATAATAATACTTAGCTCACAACTAGGCTATTTGAGAAGTCATAAGGCCTGTGAATCCCACTGGCTGGCATGTAGGAATGCATGCCCAGTATGCAAAACAATACTGGTTACTATTGTGGGTGTGCAGTGGTAATCTCACCTNACCCATCTTACAGTCTAATCATGAGTTTTTGTGTCTGTATTTATAGCCTGAATAAAGCCTAAATTAGTTAGGTGTGTGGTTAGATTGGTCTAATAACCTATTATCAATTCTTTGAGCTATGATATTAACCCAAAGAGCAGTCAAAATCAAGCGAACAATTTGTTCACTCAAAGCAGAGAACACAAATGTTGGACTAGTGAGATTGCCTGGGGGTAAAATGCTTGCTGCCCAAGGATGAGATTCTGAGTTTGGATTCCCAGTACTCATATCTAAAACCAGACATGGTGATGCAAGCCTGTAATCTCAGCAGTGGGGGGATGGAGGCAGCAAACTCCCCAAGCAAATCTTTCAAATTCAGTGAGCTCCAGTTTGATGAGAGAAACTGTTTCAAAAGGTAAGGTGGAGATATTGAGAAAGACACCCAATGACATCCTCTGGCCTCCATGTGCATACATACACACAAACATGAACATACATATATGCCATACACTTACACAAATTAAAGACACAAAAGAGACATAGGATCTAGCTCCCATGTGAATATTTTGGANACGGATTATTCAGAGTATTTTATTGGGATGTTGTGTTATGGATGTCTACCATTGGGATTGCTCAACAATAGAAGCTCATAAAGGGACCTGTCCCACCCCTACTCCCCAATTAAGAGTTAGGCTTGGGCAGCCTGAGATTGAACCATGTCTGACTGAAACTGAGCCACACAACCTGATCCAAGACTTCTGTGGACTGGATGGTGACNCGGTCTGATGGGGAAGAGGTAGGCTGGACAACCTTAATCTCTCCTGGAANCACAGTCTAAGGTATATCCAGAGAACAAAGACATTCCAGAGACTGAGATAATCAAACAATGGCACCCAAGAGTCAAAGTCAAAAGGGGAACAGTCTCTGACCAACAAAGAGGCAGAAGGCTGGGGGNAGCAGGAATATCAATGATTAGGAGGAAGAGTGAGGAGAGAGAAAAGATAAACAGAATCGGACAAAGAAAAGCCATCCAGAAGACAGCCCAGCTGGTCCCCAAAGCAGCATTAACTGCCCNAAGTTTCATTCCATTTTTGTTCTCGTTCCCATTTTGAGAATTGCAATTTTTCCGAGCAGTCAAAGCAATGCATTCTGGGGGAGGGATCTAAACAGGAAGTCAGCAGAGTCTATAAAACAGAACCTTAGGAACTGGGGTGCAGCTCAGCGGTAGGGTGTGTGTTTTATATGCTTTATATATGTTTTATATGGGTTTACTTTCTAGATCTTCTCCCCAACAAATTAAAAATGAAAACGAGGCAGATTCTCACCTTCCTAGGGAAATGCATCTCCGTCCTGTCTCTCTTCCACACTGCTATGGATATCCNTATTTTTATATCCATATTTTCTTTAAGAAAATTGTGATCATGCTATTTGATGCCCTCAGTAAATATCCTTCTCTGATAAACCTTCAAATGCCTTTAAAGCACTCCCTCCTGAAGCAAGGCCGTCACCACTAATGTNTGAACGCTTTTCCATTGGACATTTCCTTCTTCGGGGATGTTTTGCTTCTGCATTTACAGCTAATGCTGCAGTGAACACAGCTGTAACCAAATCTTTACACACATACGTGATTGTGCCTCAGTAATAGATTATTAGACGCTTGGTTTCTGGGTCAATGGGTACACACATCCTCTAAATCTTTGGATACATAATGGTAAGTCATACTTTGTATACACAGCAAAAACATATCAGTGTGTCAGTCACAAGAGTTTTGGGGAATGAGTCTACGCCACCCTGAAGACCCTACTCTACAATCTGGCGGTGTGCCTGGTATAAACAGTGGGCACTCGCTACCTGCATGCTGGCCCAAGCAGAAAAGAGTTCTTTTTCTCTTGTGTTAAGCCAAGGGGTCTGTGCTCTATTCAACTTCCTTGACCCCTAACAAACTCCCTGCATGCTCTTCTTCGGGGAATGTCAGTTTTAACTAAATCTGGGAATTCAGAATACTTGCTCAGCAGATCCAAGCTGGAAACTCTCCCATCCTCGAGTCCATGACCTCCTAAGGGGAGAATCTGTTCTTGTTCCTCACCCATGCGCCAACTACTGAGTAGGGGAAAGGAGACAGATGGGGAGCTCATTATAANGATCAATTATTTCAATGCATTTGGACATGACAAAAGTACACTGGGGTGTGTGGATTTTTAANAAGACGTGGCCTGNGAGAGAAGCCATGAGACCCACGGGCAGAGACTAAGACACAGCTTTCTAGAAGATGCCTACTGTGATAATGTTACCTGCCATTTGCATGGTGACAAAAAAATAGACACAACCCCTAAGAATGTTAAATCTGAGCTAATGGGTTTTTTAATTGTTTTCAAATTTTGGATGAGCGTTTTAATTGAAGTGGTTGGGAGGTTAATATAACTTTTGTATCTGATTATCTAGCAAGAAGAGGGAGAAATAAAGAAAAGAGGAGAAAGTAAGGTAGTCTTTTCAGAAAAACACATTCTTTCATAGCATATTGCATGATAAATTCCATTTCTGTAAAATCATTTTCATTATACATGGCAGAGGCAAAATGATCGCTACATAATTAGTGCCAAGATCAGAAAAATGCTGACAGGCTGAGGTTCTGCCATTAACTCTCTGCAGACTTGAGGGGAAGGGGAAATTTTTGCTCCTTCAACACATCTTTGGGAAAAGTTAAGAGTATTCTATTTTTAAGTGGACACTTTGGTCAAATCATGCCTGGGACATTTTTGTCTTTCTCTTTAAATCTCATAACTCTGTGAAGATCAATTTTAACTTGACACGCCTAGAATCACCTGGGAAGAGAGTCTCAACGAGGGATCGTCTGCCTTGGGTTGGTCTGTGGGTGTCTCTATGGAGGATTATTTTAATTAAGTCAATCGGTGTGGGAAGACCCAGACCACTGTGGGAAGCACCATTCCCTAGGCAAGGGAACTGTAGAAATGGAGAAACTGAGCTGAACACAAGCAAGCCAGCAAGTGAGCACGCATGTATTCATTTCTCTCTCCTCTTNAGTGTGTATACGATGTGACCAGCAGCTACTTTTAGGTCCTGCTGCTGTGACTTCACCACAATGACAGACTTTACTTTTTAGTGGTAAGCTGAAATAAAGCCTTTTCTCCCTGAGTTGTTCTTTGTCAGGGTGTTTTATCATGGCTGTAAGAATGAAAGTAGGACCCACTCTATGAGGTGTTTCCTTTTCCTTATTCCCATTTCACAGACAAGGGGGCTAAGACGCAGAGGTCACACAAGTGTCAGGAGAAAACTGCTCTGACCCAAACCCAGTGACCTCAAGGTCAGCATGGAAGAATGGAGACACACTCTCCTGAGATTGAACACACACTCCCATTAGTTCGGAGTTCTATGGTGTTGGGCTTAATATTCAGCCTCTCTGAGCCTCAAATGCATCTCCCTTAAAATGAAGATTAGTTACTTTTATGTCACTGTGACCAAATATTTGACAGAATCGACTTAAAGAATATTTATCTTGGCTCAGGGTCCCAGAAGGTTCCGTCCATGGCTATTTATGTGTGGTGGCAGAACAAGATGGCNGTGGGGGCGTGCGTAGAGGAGGTTCTTCACCTTAGGAAGGGAGGGAGAAGGCATTACTTCAACAGGACTCCTCCAGGGGACAACTGAGGAACCAGCCTGACTCTATTTTAAGATCAGAAGCCATCTTGCTACAAGATCAAAATAAGTTCATTTCTCTTTTCTATAAAACTTAAATTTCCATCTCTTAAAATTTGACCTGACTGTAACTCGAAGCTTCCTGGAATTCAACTTGGTCTGTACCTGACTGAGTCTTNGACCTACATGCACCCTCATAATTTAAGACGTTCTTCCACATAATTTTGAAATGTTCTTCCCAGTTCCTACATAACCAAAATTCCTCTGGAAATCCCCAAACCCTTGGAAGCCCCCTACTCTTGAAGCTTTTGAGNTATATAAACCCCACTTTCTCCTGCATTCAATGCTATTTTTACAAAACCTACTTTTGGGAGACAGCTCTGTCTGACAGAAAGTAAAGCTTGCTTAATTCAACTACAAGAATTTGGGTAATAGTCTTCACTCACCTTTAATGGGATCAACACTACTTCCTCCATCAAGGTCCCTCCTCTTAAATTAGCACCTCCAGTTGGGGACAAGCTCTCTTGATATAAGCTATGGGGGACATTTCCTGGCTGAATTGTAACAATGATAACAGTAAAAAATGAATAAAAATGTCAACCTGGTGGTGGTGGCACACACCTTTAATCCCAGCACGAGGGAGGCAGAGGCAGGTGGATCTCTGAGTTTGAGGCCAGCCTGGTCTACAGAGCAAGTTCCAGGACAGCCAGGGCTACACAGAGAAACCCTGTCCTGAAAAAAAAATAAAAAACAAAAACAAAAATATAAAGTAAATAAAAATGCTACCATGAATGATAAACTTTATCTTTGAAGATTCACTAAAATAAAAATTATTGCCAAGGCTCAAGTAAGTGTTCCCTCAAAAGCCAATATGTTGACAGGTCAGCTGCCAGNATATGGTGCTAGTGGAAGATAATGGGACCTTTTGGGAGCAGGGCCTAGTGGAAGGAAGTAAGGTCACTAAGGACATGGCCTCAGAGGGGATACGGAAACATAGCTATTTCCTGTCTCTCGTTGTTTCCCAGTTGCNATGAGGCAAATGGCATCCTCAACCATGCTCTTTTCAACAAAAGCAATAGGGCCGACTAACCACGGCTCAAAACCTCCAAAACTATAAACTCAAATAAGCCCTTCTACTCTTTAAGTTGGTTTATCTCGAGTTTGTCGAAGTGATGAAAAACTGAGCAGCACAATCATCAAGCACTTACCAAGGTCAAGTACTCNCTGCAAGTTAGCTGTTGGTGTTAACAAACATCCGTGCCCTGTATAAAGCTTCTTATTTCCAAGAGAGAGAATGTGACATCATGCTAAGGAATCATGCTCCTGCTTGGAGAGTGTATAGACTATTAACATGAATGGATCAGAGCCCAGCATGGTGGCACACACCATGTAATCCAGGCACTTTGGGGGTGGAGGCAAGAGGTTCAGGAGTCCAAGGTCATCTTCAGCTATGTAGCAAGTTGAGGCCAGCCTGGGCTACATGAGACCCAGCATTAGTTACTGGGGACAAAGTGTTCAAAAGCATGAGCCNATGGGGGACATTTTTCATTTAAACCACCACAGACCCTGTCTCAAGAACCTAAAAATAATATTTTTAAAGGATAATTGATCAAGATTCCCGATTTTCCAGAATTTTGCCTGTTGGGTGGTATGATGGCATACCTTGAGTTTCTTTGGCCTGATAACTATTAGGCACTCTTCAAATGTTCATTGAGTAACTGAATGAATGGCTGCTGCAGATAAGCCATGCCGTGTCTAAGATTTTAAAAAGTAATGCTTCTACTTTGAAATTTCTTTCCTGAGATCCAATCATTTTGGAAATTAAAATGAATGGCTATGGCATGTCTTGGGTCTTCATGTTGAATATGAAATCAGAATACCCAGGGATGATTTTACCAGTGCTGGGTGGGTCTCCTTCACACCCACCTCCTTCAACTCCTGAGGAAACATTTGTGAGCGTGTCAGGGAGATGCTCAGACAGTAAAGTACTGCTGTGCAAGTGTGAGGACCTGAGTTTGACCCCCAGAACCACATAAGAGACAGCCACAGTGGCAGCAGGATTCCTAAGGAATCACTGGCCAGCCAATGTGGCCAAATCAGTGAGCTCAGCCAGGCAGGTGAACACAACTGACATTGGATAGCAACACTTCCCTGCCCAAGATCTGCAGGGGATTCTGCATTCACTCGTAAAAACCATGTCCCATGGGGTGGCCCATGTGACCCAACACCCCAGATGTCCCACCCTCCTCTCTAGTTACCCTCCTTCCTTC
>LZPO01075902.1:423125-443466 GCA_001675575.1 Neotoma lepida
CATGTCAGCTCTCCTCCGCATCACCAGGCTCCAGCCCTCCCTACAGAGTTTGGACTTTGCAGCTTCTGTGGTCCCATGAACCAATTCCATGAATTAAATCATGTACAGTCAGACTGAAAACCCACAGAGAATTAGTTCAGAGACCTTTTGCAGATATCAAAATCCATGANGCTCAAGTGTCTGTGCGTAATAGGGCATAGTATTCCCACACAATCTAGTCATGTCNTCTGGGGCGCTTTTAAACCATCACTAGAATCATGGCAATGCTATGTAAATGGTTGTCCTACTGTATCACTTNGGGAATGACAGCAANAGAAAATAACTGTNCATGTCGAGTACAGACAGATATGGAGGGATGACTGTAGCTATGAGTACATCATATGCACGTGCACACATATTATACTTTTAGGCAGAGTCTCTCACTGAAACTAGAACTCACTGATTGGCTAGGCAATTGGGTAAGACCTCTGGCTGAACTCTTTATACATAAATATGGAGTGTTCTCCAGGGTAACCAGTCATTAGTCAATAGATGGGTAGGTTGACAGTAGGTACATACATACATACATACATACATACATACATACATAGCCTATGCAATGTGCATCCTATGGAAATTTCAAGCATCTAATTATTGAATACAATTTAATGCATGCACACACACACATCCATTGCTTTGTATCTCTGAAGAAAACTGACTAATGCACAGCCTGAACTTAGTGCCTTAAAACAACCTTTTCAGGGCTGGTGAGACAGCTCAGATAGCAAGGCATGAGGCCTCAGGTTTGAATCCCCAGCTCTCATATAAAAGCTGGGTGTGGCACTTTCACTCTAGGGTCAGGAACCCAGAGACAAGAGGATCCTGAGGCTTGTCGGCCAGCTAGCTTAGTTAATCTGTGAGTTCCAGGTTTGGTGAGAGACCCTGTCTTCAAAAATAAAGTGGAGGGGTTGGAAAGACAACTCAGTGGTTAAGACATCCACTCCTCTTACGGAGGGGCCATGTTCACTTCCCAGCACCTTCACTGGGGCTCACAACTGCCTGTTACTCCATCTTCCCAGGATCTAGCTCCCCCTGCTGGCCTCTGCTAGCTCCTGCACTCATATTGTGCACATACAGACACTCAGACATAAACACACATAAAATAAACAAATAATTTAGAAATAAACTAAAAAATGAAATGGAGTGATTAAGGAAGAAACCCAACGTCAACCTCTGTCCTGTAGTGCATGGTTACACACATGTGCACACACCCATGCAAACGTGTACACACACACACACACACACAAACACACACACAAGCCAAATTCTTTGTCATGGTCTTGCAGCCTGGATTTTGGATTAAGGCAGGAAGTTTAGGGGCTATTCATCTGCTTCACAATATCAGAGATGTCACCCAGGAGGCTTCAGGTGACTGCAGTGTGGGCTAAGGGCTGGGGTGCAGATCCAGGAAGCCTTGTCACTCACCTGTCTTTACAGGTGGGATAACTGAGAAAACAGCTGGGAACTCAGGCCAGATTGGCCAACATTTTAGCAAAGAAAGCGAAATGACACAGCCCATATGACCCAGCCTTAGAAATCATATACTGTCATTGGTACCCTATCTGTTAGTCCCAGATTCAAGGTACGGGAGGAAGTCTACCCATGGGAGACTGGCCAGCACACCAGAAAACCATCTTAGAGGCTGCAGAAGCACAGCACCACCAGAAGCTCAGAACATGACTTGCTGTTTTTCCTCAGACTATAAGTTTTGTGTTGATTAAAAATAATANTCACAAAACCACAATGATTGAGGAGTTAGCAATAAACTCCAAGGCCCTCTGCAGCTGTCTGTCTTCTGTCCACAGTTCTTTCTTGTTCTGCAGACAGCGTTCTGTGGCTACTTTGGTTGACCCCTGCATCCTTCCAGACAATGGAGTTTCTGGGTCTCTAAAGAAGTGGGGGAAATGGTCTGTATACTCCTTCCTCTGGCTTCTCACAGAGCCCCCCAGGTGGCCTCAAGGACTGGAAAAAGACTCCAAGGTCATGTGCTGAGGAACAAGACACAGAGACATTTCCAGTTTTCTGTGGAAGAAACAGGAAGGGAAGGACACCTAGTGTCATAGAGGAACCATGGCTGAGCTATGGAAAGAGACTGTGTTTAGTCTTGGCTGTCACTATAGCAACTGTATGATGTTGAGGAACCCTCTGAACCTCTCTGGGCCTCAGTTTCCCCATTTATGTATTCCATCTTCAAGGAGATTTTCTCTTTAAGACTTGATAAAATTAATAGACACTTTTTGGATAATTTGTAGAAAATNTGATGCAAAGGGTGCTGCGACTTTGTTTGTTCTCAGTTCCATCTTCGTGTCTACACCAGGCAGGCAGATTGAGCTCTTGCCTTAATCTCCAGGGCTCACATGTATTTGCGTGCAGTGACTTATGTTTTGTATTAGCTGCCCACCACTGACTCTCTTCAGCTAATGCAGTTTGGGGGGGAAACACTCTTTCTTGTCACTTTCACTCCAAGAGGAAATGCATGGGACCCCATCACTAGTTCCCAGGGTGGATGAACCCAATCTTGACCAATCCCAGAGCCTTTCATCATTTCCCTGACCACAGTGATCGGATCAAAGCCAGTCTTAGGATCCTAATAAATCAAATGAGGAAGTTACTGAGTACAATTTGGATCAAATCCAAATCAGAGAGAAGAGACATGAAGGGATGCCCANGTCTGAATGATGTTATTAAAGACCCAGCTCTAAAACAGAATACACTGTGCCTAGTGTATTCAATTTCATAAGCAAACAAATATTCCCGACTTGTTTTACCTTAATCCAATTTTAGTTGGGTTTCTATTATTTGTTGGAGAGGGAAACCTGACTAAATTTAAACCTCCCTAAAAGGTGGGTTGAATTTACAGCACAGAAAGGCAAGCAGCATGAGTGCGGCATGTCCTGTTCTTGTTTCTAGAGGCTCCTGTTGGCTCTGTTCACTCAAGGTCTGCCCGCCCCTGCTCCTTCTCAGTGTTCTCAGCCCTACACAGCTGTTGATTCCTGTGTGGAGTGGTTTCACCACATCCTGCCCAGCACCAACCTTCCATAAGCATTTATGATGGTATTTCCCTAAAAAAGAAAACCCCTTCCTTAAGGGAAATTAAGTTCCAGCTATTGACAAAACAGAAATCTCATTCCTCTGCATATAAAGTGAGGAGGCTGGGCAAGCCTCCTCTGTGATTCCATGCAATTTAAAAACCGTGGAGTGCCAAGTAGAGGAGAGCTATTAAAACCATGGCATAGGAGAACGCTTTCAAAATGCACTTCATAACCCATTAGAGGGTCCTGGAAACAATTTACTGGGTCATAACCAATATTTTTTTAAAATGAAAGGGAGCAAAATAGAAAATAATAGGGTGTATCATACATAATAGAGGGGAGTCTGGGCTCAGGAAACTTCAATTATAAACATACATGTACTATACACGTTTTTCTGCTTCAGTTTAAATCTATTTTTCACCGTGTATCATGGTACAAAAAGTTTGAAAGTCAATGGTATAAATGAGTGTGCACTAAAGGNATTTTCAGAAAGTTAGAAATTAACTTAATCTTTCTTTAAAACACAAGACAGAGGATAATTTATTTTGAAAGTTATTAGACTTACGAAAACCTAAGAAAAATGTTCCTAATAAATGTTCCCAACGCAGTAGCGCCCATAGCAATAGCTGATTTTCTGTTGTTAAAACAAAACACCTGTGCACAGGTACTTTATCAAGGAAAGAGGTTCACTGAGCTTGCAGTGTTGGAAGCAGAAAGTCCAGACAGAATTACAGCCTCCCTAGAGAGGGTCCCCAGTAGCTGTGAGCATCACGGCGGGTGAGAATGCCCGGAATACGCACAAGAGGAGGAGGCTATCTATGTGACAGGAAACTAGGAAGAGATGCAAGAGTCAGGGCTCATTCTCCTCTAACAACTTGCTNCTGCAGGGACTAATTTGGGGTCTGAAGAACTGTCTAAATCAGTGGGCCTCAAGCTTCCTAATGNTGCGACCCTCCAATACAGTTCCTCATGATGTGGTGACCCCCAACCTTAAAGTTATTTTCATTGCTACTTTGTAACTGTAATTTTGCTACTGTTGTGAATCATAATGTAAATATCTAATATGCACCCCCTTTGAAAGGGTTGTTCCACCCTCTATGGGGGTCGTAGCCCACAGGTCGAGAACAGCTGGCCTAAATCTCTTCAGAGTACAGCAATGCCGTTGACCTAGCTGCCTCCCACTAGGCTCCGCCTCTTAGGTCCCTCCACTGCAACACCTCCACATGGAAAACCCAGCCTCTGACTCATGAACACTTGTGTTATAAGCCACATGTGAGGCAACATTGTTGCTTTCTTTGATGTTATTGCTTGTTAACTTTTGCATCTTGCATATTTCCACAATAAACAAGTGTAAACAAGTGTAAGAGGGAAGATATTTTAATTTTCTGCCTTTTAAAATATTTTGATTGTGACAGTTTCGTGCATCTACCCAATTTATCTTGATCATCTCTACCTTCAGAGAGGCCCCTCCCCACTCTTCCCTGACACTCCCAACACATCCTCTTCTAACCTTCAGGTTTTCTCCCTTTTATATTTATAGCCCTACAATTACTGCTGTTTGCTGGAATATTGGCTGCTCTTATTGGCTTGATCGTGTACAGGTAGCCACAGCTGCAGTAAGTTCATGAGTACAATGGCTATGTCATACTCAGAAACAGTATTTCACAATGCTCTTCCCTGTCCCCNAGACTACATTCTTTCTACCTCTGAGCCCTATGGGGAGAATTTATAGATGTTCCATTTAAGGCTGAACATTCAATAGTCATATTTTCTCAGCACCTGAACTGGTTATGAATCTCTACATTAATTGATGCCCATTGTGGAAAGAGGTTTCTCTGGCCAAGGTTGAGAGTAGCAGTAATCCATGGGTATAAACACAAATATTTAGAAAAGAGTTTTACATGACCATTTAGCAAACATCAGTAGTGGGTTTCCTAATAGGGTCTGAGCTTTTGATCAGGTTTATAGCACTAGGCATGAATTCCCCTCCTGTGGAACAGGCCTCAAATCCAATCAGGAAGTATTTGGTTGCCATACAACAGTCATGCCATTAATGCAACTGTGGATGCATCTTACATGACAAGTCTATACTACAGCAGGGTCTAGTACTGGGTAAGACCATCAATTTTTCTCCTCCAGCAGCCTAGACAGTACCTTTCAACACTATGAAACCTAACCAGCAGAGAGGAATGCTCCAGACCTGTTCCAGACTGATTTTTCTACACCCTGCAACTGACATGTATGGTGACTTCAGCAGTAGGGTCTTACCATCTAATTCTAGTGGACAACCACAAGCAGTAGAAATAGTCTGTGTTGTTTTGGGGTTGGACGCCTAACCAATAACTCATAAGGAGGTATCTCATGCTTGACACTCAGGAGGAAGTGCTTTAATAGCCTGTCTTAAGTCTATAGAGCTATCTGTTGGAAAGGAAGATGCTTACAAACAAAACTTTAAAAAGTAAAATGTAGTCATGGGGAAGCATGGCTGAGTGTGGAGCGGACAGTCTGGCAGNACATGTGAATTCTTTGCATTGATTTTTCTTATCACTGGGTTCGTCTTCTTCCTTTAGCTGCTGTCTGTATAAGGTGCAGCTGTTTATACTCCAAACGTCAAATCCTTCAGCATCTGTTTAAAAGAGCATAATTTATTGAGTAAGAACTGTCACCGGCGCTGAAAAAAGAAGAGACGGTTCCCACCAAGTGCCAGGAGTCAGATGGCAGCAGACAGGAGATAGTAGTGTGTCTCAGAGGCTGTCCTTGGATTTGACGCAACAGTGACACAGGACAAAACCAAGAGACAGGACGCAGAGAGAAGATAAAGTTAGAGAAAAAAAAATACTGNTGGGAACTGAAAAATCAGGCTTTTCCATCAAGTCCATCTGAAGAAGCCTGAAAAGAAGGCAAAGCCTGGAGTACATAGACAAATTGTGGGTTTGAAATTCTGAGCTCTGAGAAAGGAATTATAGGGAAAGAAGGGGGGCAGGGAGGAAAGAGAGGTGGGGGGGGAATAAGGAAATTAAATTCCTATCTGTAGTTGGTGTGGTCCCNGCGCCCCCAACTCCTCCAGTAAAATGGAAGAAAAGTTGCATGAGAGAACATTATTGGAGGACAGACACACAGAGACAACAGTCTAACCTNGTCGTGGTGCTGACAGATTTGGAGGATGCTCAGCCCTCCAGGGAATCTTTGTGAATCAGGAAGAGGAAGCCATTTGTTTTCCTTATCCTTTCAGAAGGTAACATTTTCCTTCTTTGCTTCTGTGTGCAAGATGGAGGACATAATTAATATTTATTTTCGTTGCGGTGTTTGGAAAATCATGCAGGCAGCGGGATGACGAAAGCTTTGAAGTCATACAAAGGACAACCGAGTGTCAAGTTATTTGCATTCTAGACATCGTCCTCTTGACCTCAGATTCACCTGTCACCTCTGGGGCACTAACCGAGCTCCCATGNTGTCGCACTGCTTTTCTTTGGCGAGACATGAAGAAACTTCTATTCATCCCAAAACGGGCNCTGATGGTAGACTGGTAGAGCTCCAAATAGCTGCATCGCTTTGTATAGCAATTCCTTTGGAACTGGAATGTTCTCTCCCTCCAGGAGNGGGAATGAGACTCAAGAAGTAAACAAACTTCGTGTGTCTGGGAAGGCTGAGGGGTACAANATTCCCAAGGGTCCCTCCCCAGGGTTCTAGAAGCTGTAGACAGCTGCTGGGGAAAGAAGCTCAACCAGCCAAGATGCAAGGGGGAAGAGTCTCCTACAGAGACACAGAGAGCACTAGGGCTGCAGCTTTCATGAATCACTACCAGCAGTGGGCTGGCTTTTGCACCAGTGGTGTGCTGGGCTGGGTTTTTGGGTGACACTGCTGCCTTTGTGTCNTCCCTGTTCCTGAAGTAACCCCTTTCCCATATTCCTGCCAGTAACCCAATTCAGTTCAGCAAGTTGGACTTTGCAATAATCATTCCTTTGGCCTGTCTCAGGTTCCCTATCTAGGTGAAAGAGACATGTGTGAGACACCACAGGGAAAGTCTCACATAACAATCACTAAGGAATCCCAGTATGAGAAAGCCTCCCCCTAGTGAAGCCCCTACCTCATACACATCCCAATACCCCTAAAGACTACCTGCAGCTGGATCTGATTGCACACAGCAGATCTAAGGATGTTCCCTGGCTCCTTCTGAAAAAGAACGTTAACAGGAAGGATATTGTGAGAGGGTCTTAGGGATAACCCCAGTGCTTTAGTTTGCTTTGTATTACTGTGATAAACACCAAAATTAAAGCAACTTGGGGAAGAAAGGGTTTATTTCAGCTTACAGTTGTAGTCCATCATGAAGGGAAATCAGGGCANGAACTCAAAGCAGGAACCTGGAGGCAGGAACTGATGCAGAGGTCATGGAAGAGTGCTGCTCATTNGCTTGTTCCCCATGCCTTNCCCTTGCATGAGTGTGAAATCTNTGACAATATGAGTTGTCTTCCACTATTGCTCTCCATTTTTTTTTTGACAGTGTGTTTCATTGAAGCTGGGGTTCACTTCCTAAGCTCCTGGTATCTGCCTGTCTCTGCCGNCCCCCTGCACTGGGGCTACAGTGCCATGCTGCCACGCCTGGCTTTTTTACATGGGTGTGTATGATCTGAACTCAGGTCCTCAAGCTTGCATGACAAGCATTTCACCCACTGAGCCATCTACCCAGTCCCGAGTCTGCTACCCAGTTGACNGTTTCCTACACTCTACTCTACNTGTGCAGTGTCTGCGGGCTCCCGTGTCATGTGGAGTTAGAGCTGGGCTTAGATGCTTGGAGGCCAACTTGTCATTGAAGGTATTGACACTAGATGGGAAGTTAGGGGGGAAGTGAGCTGGACGTTCCCACTCTTCCTGGTCCTCCCTCCCAGGTCATGAAGGTTGGCTGATTTCATCGGCAGGCCTCAATCTTGCTGAACAGCTTTTTTTATTTTTTTTTCTCCAGATTCTCACTCAGCTAACTCTTCCCTCTCTTTGTTCCCTTCAAGTCTGGGGTTACAATCCTAAGAGACTTCTAGATCATGTCTTAGCCACATNAACAACATGATCTCATTCATATTTTAGCAGCTGGGTAGAATCCCATTGCAATAATGTCACATAATTTGTTGACCTAATTCCCTAGCAAAATATACATAACTTGAAACATATGCATTCACAATCTACTCTATGCCCGGCATCCCTTTATATAGATCTCTCACTCCATCCCCACATCCAGACTATGAGGCAGTTACCACTATTACGTCCATTGCTGAGAAGGGGAAACAGATTCAGAGAGATGATGGTAGAGCCCAAGTTTGCATAGGAAGTAAATGTGGATACAGGAATTCGAATCCAGCTCCACATTGTTCCAAATCTCCAGGTATATTGGGTCTTGGTATGAAGGTATGTTGGGTCTCAATAAGAATCNAAAGATCAGCTCTCAGTAATACAGGTTGAAATGTTACAATGTAATTGCAACTTTAATGCATCTGAAAATAAAATAACATTTCTGCTGAGGTGTACNCAANTGTAACATTTGCACGGAAAAATATACAAATAATAATGTGTAGTGTTTAACGTTTGAACAGTGCNTATGCCCAGAGAACGGTTGGTTGGCTAAAGAGGTAGGATATTATCNGCCGGATAAACATCCTGGCTTCCTCCACTCNCCATCCCCTGCTCTTGGCCANCTACACTCCATTCTCATTTCTTCTCCATCTTCTGTAACATTGTATTACTGAATCTGTCTCTTGTATACATTAATGATTGCACTGTGTATTTATAGACTTCCTGGCTATGATGGATAAAAATGACATGAATTGTGCCTGAAAATGCTAAAAAAGTCAAACAATATGAAACAAGGTTTTTTTTTAAAAAAACATCAGTCTATGAAGGGCCGTGACCTCCAAGGGCCAGGAGACAAACTCACAAAGACAGCCCCAGTTTACACGGAATAGAGAGTTTACTGAATGCAGGAAAGGAGTGGATGTGTTGANCCCTGGGGTGGGATGATACAGAGATCCACAGAGACCAAGGTGTCTAGGATTCCTGAGAGAGAGAGAGAGAGAGATCACAAAAATAGAGCCCTACCGCACAAGAGCTCAGGATACCTCTCAAAGGTCTCCCTCTAATGTTCTGCCAAGCAGTAACCTCAGCACATATGTGAGTCAACTCAGAAAGAACCATCAAAAATGAGAAGGGGCTGCCAGGCAGTGGTGGTACACACACTCACTTCTCAGTACTTGGAAGGCAGAGACAGGCAGATCTCTGTGAGTTCGAGGCCAGCCTGGTCTACAGAGCAAGTTCCAGGACAGCCAGGGCTACCCAGGGAAACCCTGTCTCAGAAAACAAACAAAAACAAAACAAAAAAAAAAAGAAGAAGGAGGAGCAACATCCAACCTCATGGAGAGACAATAATACCATCAAATTTGGCTAATGAGACTGGAAAAAATCAGAACTCATGGAACATCAAATGGAGTTCTCAGAAAGTTGTCTCCGTGTTGACTCTAACGGGCTGAAAAGCAAGCCTGGAAAGGCTCCAACTTGGCTATGTCGGAGAACAAAGCTCAAGAGCATTCACAGGAACACAAAATTATCCAGCATCTAGGAAGATAAAGGTTATAATGTCTGATAGTCTGTAGGAAATTATCATAGGTGCAAGAAAGTGGGGAAATATGAACCAAATAATATAAAAATCAATGCACTGAAACTGACTCAGAAATTACAATTATTCACAGATAAGGACATAAAACAGTTGTTAGAAAAGATTGAACATGGTACTCAGTGACACAGAAGATGGGGGGAGGCTCAAATTGAATCACACGGGTAAAATATACNCTGGATGAGAGAAGCAGGCATTGAAGAAGGAAAAATTTCAATGACATTGAGCCATCACAGTTTCTTGTTTCCATTGTTTTAAAGTCTTTTTTTAAGGTTCTCTTTATTAGTTACTTACGTGTCTGCATACATGTACGTGAACCTGTGTGTGAGTACCCTCAGAGGCCAGAAGGGGGTTTCAGAAAATGAAGCTGGAGTTCTAGGCAGCTGTCAGCCTTCCAGGGTGGACTTGGGTCCTCTGCAAAGCACCAAACCCTCTTAACTGCCGAGCTTACGCTCCAGCTCCTGAAGTCTTCCCTTGATGGCTCCAATATCTGAATTTCTTTGGGTTTGTCTTTTGCTATTTCTTTTTTCTCTTGGTTTTCTGTTACCTGGACTTATCTCCTTGGCATGCTGGTCATATTTTAATTTAAGATGTAGGGAAATGTTTATTCTGAAATCCGGAATACTTGTGATTTCTGATAGTCAACCATGGGCAGAAGACCACCTGCAAGTCCAAGATGAAATTGATTTAACTCTGTGTTGGTCTGTTCTCTGTTTGTTATAATCCTTAGAGCATCTCTTATCGGAGGATTCTAATTGGAAAGACGGAAACTAGAAAGTAAAGGGGGAGGAGGGAGAGAAGGAAGGGAAGAGAGGAGTATGAATCTCCAGAAGAACAAAGGACTTGAGAGCTAATAATGATGTTAAAACTTATTTTGTACCTATCTTCTATTATGTCTTATACTCAACCGTTCTGGTTCGCTCCAATTGTCAACTTGACACAACCTGGAGTCACCTGAGAAGAAAGTGTCAAATGAGGGATTGGCAGGATCAGATTGGCCTGTCTGTGAGGTACCGTCTTGAGCATTAATTGATGTAAGAATCAAGCCCACTCTGGGCAGCATCACCCCTAGGCAGGTGGTTCTGGGCTACGCAAGAAAGTTAGCCAAGTATAAGCCTATCACCAAGCCACATTTCATCACAGTTTCTGCCTTAAAGTCCCTGCTTGAGTTCCTGACCTGACTTCNCTCCTCAATGAACTGTGACCTGGAAGTATAAGTCAAATAAACCCTTTCCTCCCCTAAGTTGCTTTTCGTCAGGGTGTTCGTCAGGGGCAACTAGAACATCAACATATATATTCACATATTTTTATCTAATATGCATACAGATAGATATGACAGAAATAAATATATCGATAGATAGATACTTATCACTTAACTTCACAATGACCCTAAAACTCTGATAGGCACCAGGTTGGTAAAGACCTCATGGCTGAACAGCACACACAATGACCACAGCATGAAGTGGTAGGAGTGACCACNGGACAGACAGGAAGCCGAAGAGCTACTCAGGGCTCACACACAACTCAGGGGTCTTAAGAGGAAAGCTTTAATGATTTGGAGGGCAGCGCCGATGACTGAGGGACCTCCCCTAGGCTCCACCCCCTGATCACTCACCCACCAGGGCATTTCCAGCATGAGCTCTTTGGAGGAGAAACCCTAGCAAAATGTTTACTCCTGATCTACTCACCGTTCTCAGAAGGTTAGGGTGTTTGGGGTGTTTTGTTTTTGTTTTGTTTTGTTGTTTTATGCTAGGCATGCATGATAAACTCTTTCCTTTGACACACACACACACACACACACACACAATCCTGAATGGAGTAGAGTGGAGATGGTTTTCCCAATGGAAGTTGCTACAATTTGATTATAAAATGCTCCTCAACCCTGTAGGTTTGTGTTAAATACTTGGTCACCAGCTATGGTGGTGGTCAGCAGACTGCAGCATGAGGGGGACATCTAGAGGAAGACAGTCACTAGGAATATGTCCCTGGAGTTGCTATCTTCTCCCAGGCCCCTTTCTGTCACTCTATGCTTCCTCCCTGCTGCAAGACATGCAACCTCCCCCTCCACGTGCGCTTGCCACAGTGATGCTCTACTCAAGTGGGTGGGGCCAAGCAACCACAGACTGAAGGCTCTGAGACCTGCAGCCAGAATACACCTTCCCTCCCCCATTCATCTTGTCAGATATCTCCTTACAGCTACCAGGAAGCTAACAGAGTGAAGATGCTGGACAGGACAACAGCAAATGGCCATCGCATCTACATCCTGACACTGTGTCCCCCAAANTGAGAGANTGATGCTCACTAATGCCTTGCTCTCAGGGTCTGCAACCAACCCTGCAAACACCCTAGCATCCTCAAGATAACGCCCAGTTGTTGACACGGGATAGGAATGGGTCATTTTTCTGCCTAACACCAAGGAAATGGCTCAACACGCTGCTGGAAAACCATGCACTGGGATTCCACTTCAGCAAACTTTCATTTTAAAGTCCCATTAAAATGTATCTATAAAATGAAGAATGTTTATAATGTATTATTTGAGGAAATGACTGATGAGCAGGAGAGATCACGGGGATTCCTAGCCTTCTTGTGTGTTATTACAAAACCACCTGGGACCTTTATTTTTTATTTAATTGAAAAACCAATGATGCCTCACATTTAATTTTAAGTCACTGACTCTGGAACGCTTCGGTCTTCTCCATTATCCCAAACCTCCAGTGAAACCCTACTATGGGCAGCCTTCAGGAGATAGCATGTGGAGCACATTCATAACTTGGGGGAGAGAGAGAGAAATAAAAGCACAGCCAAGATGGATGGTGTGTTGTTTCTAGGATGTTCTGCAATAAATAACTACAAGGGTATATATTTGTTGTCTTGTCTCTAGAACTAGAAGGGCCAAACCAAGGCATCAGAAAGACCCAGCCCCAAGTGCCTCCTGTGGGTTAAAAGGGATTATCCTTCTCTGCCTCAGCTCAGCTGTGAATGCGTGCTGACGAGTTAAATGTAATAGTAACAGAAACAGAGTTAGTATTCAGTTCTCTNCTCTTCTGTGTTAAGATCCAAGTTGCCTCCCCGCTTAGACTGTGCTTTGGAGAACAGGGCACGAATGAGGTAGCATCAGAGAGGCCTCAAGGGGCAAGGGAGCATGATGTAATCCTCCTTTAATCTAATGAAGTCCAGGATTCATGGAACGGGTCCAAATACACATTATCCAGTGGTATTTATCCTGAAGGCCCTACATCAACAGATTGCCAGCTACCAGGTATCAAGGGAGACCCAAGTTTTATTCTTGCCCTGGGCCCCATAATTTGTAACTCCAGTGCTGACATTTCAGTAAAAACACCCAGAAGGAGTTCACGGTGGCACTAGATTCAACACAGTAAGGCATATTAAAGGTATTACCNACCNAAATGATGACTTTTTTCAAACGNCTTTTAATGCCAAACATATGTATTAGTCACGGAAATCCAAGTGTTTACCAGATCTTGAGATTTCAATTCAGCTAACCCAGCTGGTGTCTGACACATTCTGAAATTTTCGTTCTACTTGATACATCTATTTTTAATCCCTCTGGATGTCTTTTCCTTTTGGCAAAGGGGGAGAAGAAGACGCCTGCCACTCCGTGCCCTTCAGTTCATATTTTGCATAAGTCGAGGAGGAATTAAGAATTAAACTATCACTTTGTATCACAGTTGTCAAATATTTCACTGTTAGGCGAGGTGCTCATATATCTGGAAATGTGTTGGTCTCTCGATGTTCAAGGATGTGTGGAGAATACCTGCTTCCTTCAAGTATCAGTGAGACCATGAGTCAAAGGAGATTAAGGGGACAAGTGATCAAGATGGTAGGAATCTCACGGAATGAGATGAGTGAGGGAAACACATCAGATGCCCGGAGGGTGAGCTGTGGTTTGGTGTCGGAGCCTGACTCAAGCCTGACCTGNATGATGGCAACATTGACATAGTTTGGAAATATGTAGTNTATCTANGAGGCCATCCAGGAAATACCAGCAGGAGAGAAGAGAGTGGAACCGGAAAAGTACATAANCCAGGTTGGGGTGCCTACGCTGGTGAACAGGGGCTACAGTAACTGAGAGAAAGAGAGGGTGGGCCATNACCCACGTGCTCCTTCTGGTCATTGCCTTGAAGCTATTTTTTTTCTTTTTTCTTTTTTCTTTTCTTTGACTCTTACAAAGGAAAAACATTTATTTGGGGTGGCTTACATTTTCAGAGGTTTAGTCCATTATCATCAAGGTGTGACATAGTGGCATGTAGGCAGACATGGTGCTGGAGAAGTAGCNGAGAGTCCTATATCTTAACTCATAGGCAACAGGANGTGGTCTCAGATATTGGATGTGGCTTGAGCATATTTGAGACCTCAAAGCCCAGCCCCACAGTGACACACTTCCTCCAACAAGGCCATACCTACTCCAACAAAGCCATGCCCTTTGGGNGCCATTTTCTTTCAAATCACCACATTCTACTCTCTGCCCCCTCNCAAAGACTTGTAGCCATATCATATTGCAAAAGTGCATTCAGTACAACTTCAAAAGTCCCCATAATCTATAACAGTCTCAAACTTATTTAAAAGCCTAAAGTTCAAAGTCTCTACTGAGATTCATGCAATCTTTTAACTGTAATCCACTGTAAAATTAAAATCANAAAGCAGATCACAAANTTCCAACACATAATGGCACAGGATACACATTACCATTCCAAAATGTAGTGAAGGGAGTATAGTAAGGCAATACTGGACCAAAGCAAGACCAAACATCAGCTGAGCAAACTAAATTCTGCATCTTCATGTCTGATATCAAAACNCTCCTCAGATCTCCAACTCCTTTCAGTTTTGTTGACTGCAGCACAATCCTCTCTCCTGGGCTGGTCCCATANCCTGNTATCACCTCTCCTCAGCAGGTNTCTCATGGCTCTGGCATCCCCAACATCTTGGGATCTCCAAGGCAATCCANGCTTCAATGTCAAAGCTTCACNNAATGACCTCTCTAGGCCTCCATTCAGGGACACTCCTGACACATGACTGGCTTCAATGACATTCCTTAGTCACCAAGGAATATTCCATAGNCCCTTTCTNCTATCCTTAACTCCAGAACCATGTGGCTGAAGCTGCCACNTTCTGCTGCTTACTGAGGCTGGAACGTGGACCCCGCATCTTCACCAACCTTCTGTTTTCAATAGTTTCCTTCANTGCCTAAGCTTGGCTGTCCTGAAATTGAATCTGTGGACCAGGCTAGTCTTGAACTCAGAGATCTTTCAATTACATCTTCATCAGCTTTCTGTTTTTGTTACCTTCACTGCCTACGGTTGGCTGTTCTGGAACTTGTTCTGTAGAATAGGCTGGCCTCAAACTCAGAGATCCTCCAGCCTCTGGCTTCTGAATGCTGGGATTAAGGGCATGCACGACCATACCTGTCTCTAAGCTTTTCTTTAATTACTTTTCACAAACTGGAAACTTAGCTGGGTGGGATATTGCCCTGAGGTCACCACTCCCTTTATTCTATTTCTTAATCTGTTTATCTCCTTGAACACAGGCCTCCNCTTCATTCCACTTCCTGGTGCTCCTTTCCTCCTCAAATTTTACATTTTGTAATTTATCCTGCTCAGCTTGCTACTTTTTATTATAAATCTTCATTAGAGTTACCANTAACAACCACGTGACAGAATCTATACTAGGCTGTTTTGAGANTTCCTCTACCAATGCTTCACTTTAGCCTCTGGCAGACTCTTCAGACAAGGGCCACATTCTTCACCAAAATATCACAAGAGTGATCTCTAGGCAACTAAAATTCTTCTCTGAAACCTCTTCACCTAGGCACTCACAGTTCAAATCACACTCAGCACCACTGTCTTCCACATTCCTGTTAGTCTGGCCCATTAAGCAGCACTTAAAGCCTTCAACTGCTTGTCTAATCCACAGTTCCAAGGTTTGTATTTCTTAAAACAAGAGCATGGTCAGGCCTATCACAGCAATACCCCAGTCCCTGGTACCAACTTCTGTCTTAGTTAAAGTTTCTATTGCTGTGCAGAGACACCATGACCATGACAACTCTTATAAAGGAAAAACATTTAATTGGGATGGCTTACATTTTCAGCGGTTTAGTCTATTATCATCATGATTCGACAGGGCGGTGTGCAGGCAGACATGGTGCTGGAGAAGTAGCTGAGAGTCCTACATCTTGACCCGCAGACAACAGGAAGTGGTCTCTTGAAGCTATTCTTAATGGGTTCTCAATTCTTGCACTCAAGAGTTTGCTCAGCATCAAGGCAGGATATGCTCCCACAGCCCAGTTCCCAGAGTGTACACCAAGATGCCTTGGGAACCACCACAAAGGCACAGAACAGATGAGGGCTATTTTTAATCTGAAAGGAAAACGTGTAGTTGAAGTTTTTCTATGTCCTACCTGATTCCCATGGCCACTTAGACCCAAGTAAACATACAGAGGCTTATAATAATTATAACTGCTTGGCCATTAGCTCAGGCTTATTACTGACTAGCTCTTACACTTAAACTCAGCCCATTTCTATTAATCTATATGTCACCACGTGTTCCGTGGCTTTACCTGCATCCCATTACATGTTGCTCCTTGGGCAGCTGGCTGGCATCTCCTCACCCAGCCTTCCTCTTCCCAGAATTCTCCTTGTCTGCTTATCCCGCCTACACTTCCTGCCTGGCTACTGGTCAATCAGCATTTTATTTATCAACCAATCAGAGCAACACATATTCACAGCATACAGAAAGATATCCCCATCAAAATGGGAGACATCTACTGAACTCATGCNAATTATGAGTTCAGTGTTAAACCTTGTCACAGGTGGAAATTTGAATTTCAACCTCTGTCCTCAAAGACTTACATGAAAGTCCTAACTATGTGTCTCAGNATGTGACCCTCCTTGAAATCAGGCTCTTTATAGAGGTGATTAAGTAAAGGTATACTGTTGGAAGCAATCCGGGTAAATGTGCCCCCACTCCTCCTGTATGCTGAGTTCCGTGATGCTATTCAGGTTGTTCCGTTGAGTGCTGAGAGGACAAATGCTTTGCAGCTGTGGCTTCCTGGANCATGCTGACCTTTCCTTGACCCTGGGTGCTGAGGCACGTGGCAGGGTCATTCTCAGAGGGTATATAAGAAAGCTGCTTCTAGTCCCGAAAGAGAGGTGCTTGGTGAATAAAGGTCCCAGATGCTTGCAATCTGACAGTGTGTGCTGCGTTCAATCCCGACTCNCTCCGCCAGATCCAGACTTGTGCCGTGNGGCNGCNGCAGTATACACTAACATGTTATAACCAGTGTCATTATAAGGAATGTGGACACAGATATGCAAGGGAAGACCATGAGAAAACACACAGAGAAAAGGCAGCCATATGAAGAAAGAGTCCTAAGAAAGAACAGAATATCTGGACACCCTGACCTCAGACCTTAGTGACTTCAATGACAAGAAAATTAGTCTCTGATATTTAGTCACCCAGTAAGTAGTACTTTGTTNTGGCATCCCCAGCTGACTGACACACAACATTTCAATAGTAGATCACAGTCTACTCATATCTTCAAAAAGCTGGGTGCAAACCATGGCTGTGACAAAAAGCAAGAGGCACANAAATCAATGTGACACAAGTGAAATTGATGGTGTCTAGTCTAACGCCAGGGTTTGGGAAATTGGGCAGCGAACACTATGTACACATGTCCCCTTGATAAGAAACTGTAGCTATTTAAGAATCAAATATAAACATTATTTTTTAAATAACTTTATGTGCTTTGGGGGTTTTTAATGTACCTTTTTCTCCTGGTGCATGTGTTTGGGAGTGAGTGTGTGGGTATATGAGTGTGTGTGCCCCTGTGTATGAATATATGAATGTTTGTGAGTGTGCATACATGTTCATGTGTGAGTGTGTGAGTGAGTATGTGGGTATGTGTGTGTGAGTATATGAATGTGTATGAGTGTATGCCTGTGCATGTGTGTGTGTGATTCGTGAGTGTGTGTGTGTGTGTGTGTGTGTGTGTGTGTGTGTGCTGCCCAACTAAGTAGATTCAGAGGTCCTCTAAGATCAGGGAGTGTTTTCCCCTTAAGTAGTTGATTCCCGAATTAACAAGTTGATCTCAGAAGTGCTCTGGTTCATATGGCTATAAAATAAAAATAGCTAANATTTGCCACNTGTTTATTGCATGCCAGCCAGNGGACTGGATGTTTTCTGGACATTATATCATTTTCATGGGTGTACAATTTTCACCACTCTATAAGGAGAAAATTAAGGCTCTAGGAGAAATTATTTGGGTNGTGTTGCGCAGCTGGTAATTGTGGGTTGGGATTTAAACACTGGTTTAATTCATGAACCACAGGCCTGTGAAGAAGCCAAATAGCATTTGCTGAANGCCTCAAGCACTGGGGAGCTCATCCACTGCTTTAAGCCATATAACCCTTGACCAGAGAGGGGAGATGACACCAACCATCTGGGACCAGAGCTCTGTACACTGTCCCTTAGCTCCAATGACAGGAATAAAATGGATGACCTGCCAGTGCACGTGACTTTCACACATGTGATAAAAGCTAAAGTTGGGAAAATGNAAAGAACTTCACTTAGGTCTTAGGGACNAGTCAAGAGCAGAACCGGGATTTGAACACAAGTCTTCTTGGTCCAAAGCCTTTCTGATTTCCCAAATCTCCTTTGACTCAAACAGGTGACTAATGACAAAGAAATGAGGACTGGCCTCATTGAGTACTTCTTTTGTGCTAGACCCTGCATGTCATGTGGACTGGCCCCTTTGGTTTCAGCCTACACCAGCCAGAGTGTTATCATTGAAACTGTTCAGTGACCAAGCTGAGGCCAGAGCCTGAGCCATTTTCATGTCACTATCCACAGCACCCAGGTCATAGAATCACCTAAGTGCCCCTCCGCAAATGAGTGAACAAAGAACACATGATCTCAAGGCTGGAAAGATGACTTCACGGTTAAGAGTGCCTACTGGTTTGGTGCCCAGGGTCCACATAGGGCAGCTCATAACTTCATGTAATTCCAGCTCCAGGGGAATCCAATGCCCTCTTCTGGCTTCCATGGATACTGCATTTAAGTGCACACACATACACACACACACACACACACACACACACAAAGGAGAGAGAGAGAGAGGAATACACAAACATACACACGAAATCTTCAAAGAAAACATTGTCTGCATTCACAATAGCGATTTATTCCACCTGAAGAATGGAATTACTCAGTTTCAAGGAAATGGCTAGAAATGGAAATTGTAGTGTTGGGTGAAATAAGGCAACTCAAAAAGACAAGAATTGTGTGTTTTCTTGTTTTCTCTTATATATTGGAATCAAGAGGAAGAAAACGTTGGGAGCGTGGAAGGGGAGAAGCGGGAGAGGAGGGAGGCCCAAGAAGACGTGAATTGATTGAATTACATTATACACATATGTGGAAATATCCTAGTGGAACCCAGGACAGCGCACAGTTAACACTAGTAAACAGTGATGCTTGTGCAGATCTCCTCGAGCTGAGCTCAAGCCCATTCCTCCAGATCATGCAGAACTAGTTGACTCCACCTCACCACCCCTGATCCACAATGCCCTGTAAGCCTCCTTCCTCGGGCTCCTGCACCGCCAGGCTGAACAGTTCCTATTCCGCCTCGCTTTCTCATGCCCAGCCCGGTCCTCTAAACATGGCTTTGTTTATCTTTCAGCCTTCAGAAAACACTCCAGGATGCTGAATGCTACCCACAGAGGAAGCAGGCAGACCCAGACTTCCTGTGGGGAGGAAGGTCAGATTCGGTCTTCAGACAATGGAGAGAAAATAGCAGTGTCAGAGGGAGGCAGTTTGCATTCGGTAGAGCCATCCTGCAGTGGGAGGGGCCCGAAGGAAGATGGAGCCGTGGTCAGATCAGAACTCTCACAGCTCAAGGTTTAGGAACAAACCACGGACGGGAATGAAGCGGAATAAAATACAGCCAAGGAGAAAGGCATGCGAATCAAAATATATGGGTTAAATTGCTGCGGGCTGGCACAGAGCAGGTAATCAATAAATATCAGTCAGCATTAACATCTGCTCGGCTGTGAGCCCAGAGCAGCGAGAACGTTGACGCTTCCCAGGGTCACTAACAGCGCCTCTCCGCCTGGGTTGTCCAAATGGTGTGTTATTTCTTTCATCCTTGGCCTCTAGTAGTAATCCTGCAGCCCCCAATTTAAAGACCTGGAAATCCAAAGCTCACAAAGTTAGGTTTCTTACCTCGGTGAGTAAAACCTTGGGGTTTAGAATCAAACAGTCCTGGACTGTAATGTCAGCCCGCTCAGGAGTGTTGTGTTGTGAAAGACACAAACGGCACTTTGTATATTGTTGGCTCCCAATAAACGGCATACCCGAACACGTGTGTGTGTCTACGTGTGTGTATGTCTCCATAAATCTGTATCCGTCCACGGGTTTTAAAGGTGTTTTCAGGTGGGAAGGGCAGTGGGCACCTGCGGTTGATAATTGCGGAGGCACACATTTGAGCGTCATAATGCAAAACCTGAGCAAACACTCTTAGATGAGCAACAGGAGGAGAAACTGACTTTGAAAGGAGGAAATCTTCGAAGCAAGCAGAGAGAAGGCTGGAGTCCTCGGGCCTGAG
>LZPO01075903.1:4624-24409 GCA_001675575.1 Neotoma lepida
CATGATAAGGTCCCTGCCTGGAGGACTCTTCCTCTCCATCGTCTACCTGCCCCAAGCCTTGTTTGTCATAGAAGGTCTTGCTCATAAGTCACCTCTGTTTCAAAGTCCTTTCCAGATTCCCCAAAAGAAGGGGTTTCTCACTCTTTGATTTTATAACTGAGAAAACTCTGTAATGCCACTTATCATCATCGTCACCACCATCATCATCATCATCGTCATCATATCATCATCACCATATCATCATCATCATCACCATCATCACCATATCATCATCATCATCACCATCATCATCCACGACAGCTCCATAGCCCTGGCTGGCTTCAAATTCATGACCCTCCTACACCAGTCTCTCAAACGCTACAGTTACAATCATGTGCCACCACTCTCAGCTGTGTTGAGACCTCCCTCCAGACTACATGTCCACTCCACCCACCCAAACCCACGCACACCCAGGAGCTAGCTGCATTGGCAGGAAACATGCTCTGTCTCCCTCTAGTGTCTAGCACAAAGCTGGGCACAGAAATGGGTGTTCTCTAAATGCCTGAGGACTGAATGGCAGGGCCCTCAGCACTCAACCCTGAACACAGTTGGAAATTTCCAGAAGATGAGTCTCCAGCTGGAAAGAAGCAGGGAAGGAGGAGNAAGCTGTAGAGTCCTCAGGTAGGAGAGATNTCCGTGTAGGGGNCACTTTNTGAGAGACAGTTTTACTGATCTTACAGCTTGGATTAAACTCCCCAGAGGGGCCAGCTGGTGATGAAGCTCCACACTTGCATGATCCCCAGAGGTTTTTGGGAGCCAGCTGCCCTACCCTAGGGGATTTCCCCCTCTTTCGATGCCAGGAACTGAACCACGGTAGGAAGTGACACTGGCAGGGTGTCTGGGTGTCACAGGAGGAAGTGTGGCCAGAGTTCCTAGGCTCATTGCTTAGGCTACTCCAGCCAGACCCATAGGCCCTCTGACAGCAAGTGGTCACATGACTTTAGTAATAAGATAGTTCTGGGGCAAGCATGAACTTCCCTGCCTGTANGGGAAATTGCCTCATCCTGAGGGATATGGGGTAAGAACCATTCTTTGCCTCTCACAGTGCTGCCATGGTACCCTGACTAAGACTGTGGGCAAAATCTGAGCTCTTAAAAGCCCAAGACTTTTAAGAGAGGCTGTCTCCCCCAGTATCTTCCTAAGACTCCTAGGGCCTCAGATCCCAGCGTGACCTAGCATTGCCACATCCTTTAGGGTAGGAGGTAAGGCAGGAGGGAGGCTGAACCCTGTTGTTAAGTCTATATTGCAGTTCACTGTGCAACATGGCTTCCTTCTCGAGGTCTCCTCCTTGATCTCCAGGCCACTCCTCACAAGCTAAGGAAAGACACCTGGCAACGTCAGAACTAAAGAACACACATTTGTTCACAGCAGGCACCGTGGACCAGCCGCTCTCCACGTGAGTTTTCTGGGTCATAGCACCACTAGAGTTCATATTGGCAGTGTAAGCTTCCAGGCCCCACCTCTATCCTACCAAGTCAAGAACTCTGAGTAAGCAGCTGAATAGTCTGTTCCAGCAAGCCTTCCTGGAGGCTCCAGGGCACACTGAAGTTAGTCAATCAAGGCTCTGGAGAAACTTAACAGATGGGCAACANGTTGGGAGAAGATATGTGGACCACCAACATCCGACACCGGAGTGATAGCTAAAATTTGAATGCTATTCTTGCAAATGAATGTAAAAAACACATGAAACCCAATAGAAGTGAGAGAACAGTAAAGGAGCAGTTAATAGCAGGGAAAGCCCAGTGTCCAATATGTAGAGAAGGAGGCCCCAGATCTCAGGAGCAGGCTAGGGATGTAGCTTAGTTGGGAGAGTGCTCACCTCTCCCAACTAAGCTACTCATGATGCTCAGCATTCCACAAGCCAGGCATGCAGTGCACATCTTTAATCCTAGAATTTAGGAGGATCAGAAGTTTGAAGCCAGCCTGAGTTACATGAGGTACTATCTCAACAACAACAACACAGATCTCAGGATTAACATGGAAATGCAAGAATGCATGGTATATGTGTATTTGTCTGGTGTGTGTGTGTGTGTGTGTGTGTGTGTGTGTGTGTGTGTTAGTGTTACTGGGAATTGAATTTAGGGTCACATACATATGAGGCAAACATTCTACTATTGAGCTATATCCCGATATTTCTTAGGCTTTTTTATTTTGAGGCTGAGTCCTGCTTGGTTGCTACATCCAAATTGACAGACAACACTTATAGTCAGGCATTCTAGAAAACAGATGAATGCACAAGGCAGCAGCATTGTTTGAAAGCTGTGGACAGGCCATTCTGGAAGGGTTTTGTGAAATCTAAACACACATGTCTGGGATCTACTAATTCCAGTCCTGGCAAAGCACAAAGGAATCTTCACGTGGGTCCNCAAGGGCCAAAGATGTTCATCACAGCAGTGTTTGTGGTANGAGAGGGCGGAAAGCAAACTAGGCGTCCATCATGAGGGGAATGGAAAGTAGAGGGNATGCTTAACTTGGAATATCTGACAGCTGTTGAATGCAATAAGCTACGTTTTCCCACAATAATATGTCTGGATCTTAAAAACATTACAGAGTGAGCTAGGCCTGGNGCTGCACACCTGTTATCCAAGCACTCAAGTGACTGAGGCAGGGGGATCTTGAGTTGGGTGCCGCCTTGGTTACACAACAAGATCCCCTCAAAAAACAAGAACAAAACAAAACACCACACCACTGACCATCCAACCCAAACGGCAAAACAACTTTATGAAAGGAAGTCAAAGAATTAGTACCGATTCCAATGTCACTTACGCTGTGTTCATGTGCACACAGCATTTCATAGTGTATTTGCGTGTGTACATGTCTGGGTTTGCATGCATATGGAGGTCAGAGGTCAGTGTTGAGTGTCTTCTTCAGTCTTTCTCCGCCTTACCTTTTAAGAAAGGGTCTCGGGCTGGAGAGATGGCTCAGCGGTTAAGAGCACTGATTGCTATTCCAGAGGACCTGATGATTGCTCTTCCAGAGGACCCAAGTTCAATTCCCAGCACTCACATGGCAGCTAACATCTGTCTGTAACTCCAAGATCTGACACCCTCACACAGAGGTATACATGCAGGCAAAACCACCAATGCACATAAAATTAAAAAAAAATAAACATGATTTAAAAAAAAGAAAGGGTCTCTCTTTTTTTAACCAAAAATTATTATTATTAGTGTCTATGCATGCATATATGTAGGGTGGTGGTGATGATGCCACCATGCTCATGTGTGGAGGTCAGAAGACAACTTCGTGTAGCTATTTCCTCCTCCCACCTTTATATGGGTTCTGGGGCTTGAACTCAGGCGGCCAGGCTTATGCAACAAGTGCTTTACAAGCTGAGCCATCTCACTGAGCTGGGANTCTCTCTCTCTCACACTTACTGATTAGCTGGCCACTCTCTCTGTACCCTCGACCCCAGCTAGGGCTAAAGACATATGTGACCACACCGGCTTTTTACATNGGTGCTGGGGATCCGAACTCAGGCCCCCATACTTTCGCGGTAGGCACTTTACTCACGGCACGATCTTCCCAGGCCAGCATTGTGNGTTTTATGGACAGGGATGAGTTTTGACATGTGGGGCTGGGGTTTGTGGTGTGGAGAAGAATACGGACAGGGGAGGAANAAAGCAAAACATCAGGAGAGCCTTGCATGACCCAGTGATAGGGGGACAGTCATCTGCCACAAAACCAAGTGGGAATCTGGAACACTAAGTCCCAGTGATCACGTGATTTGAAAATATTTGGCCATGGAAGGCTTAGCAAGATTTTGTAGACACATTTTATTTCTTCTAGAAGTATCTGGCCTCCTCTCAAGGCTCACCGTCCTCACTCAGGCTGTGCCAAGGGCTGGCCTTGTCTTAACCTCCATAGCTCACAGCAGAACCTACCTGCACAGTTCTTTGACTTGCCCAGCTCCAGGGCAAGCGTCTGCAGAGTCCTGAGTGTGTGTTTGGGGCTTGGGCACAAGGCCAGGCTATAAGACCACTGTGAAGGCCAGTCCTGTTTCTTCTTCAAGCTGTAAACTCCTTCAGTTTGTGATATCTCATTCCACCCGCTGCTCCCAGGAACGGTAGGTAAACTGAGTCAGAAAACATTCCAAGTGGAAGGAAACAGCATTTATTGAGCATCTACAGCATGCGAGGCTAAGGTCTTGACCTCAACGCTAAGGTCTTGACCTCCATTCATCCCCATGACCACCTGTGAGAAGAGTGGAGCTGAAATTATTGTACAGATGTGGAAATGGGTAGCGATATCCAAGAAGAACAAGGACATTCCCTCATATCCATTCCTTAAAAAAAACAAAACAAAACGACAACAAATAAAACCTCTCAGTTTCTCAGCCTGTAAAATTGAAGGGAGGTCTCTGGGCTCTGGAAATGATTTTGTTTTAAGGTTGGCCAGGGTGTGCAGAAAGCTGGGGCTTGAGTTGGAAATCTTTTCTGTCGGCCAGTAGGTGGAGCAATTCTTCATCCTGCAGAGAACTCACGGGTCTGGCTCTCCTTAGAGTAAAGCCACCTGCAGGACTTTCTCGGTATTGCAGGAACTGAAGCCCAGGAAACCCATCTGCAGGAACAGAAGCCCAGAAGGCACAGATGGGAATCCAAGATCTCTAGGCACACAGAGGATGGTGTCCCACGAGGAAGTGTNCGAGACTCGAGGCGGTCAGCGGGGCTACAGGTAGTTGTCTTCACCTTGATCGCCCCCNCTTGGGGAGACATCCTCGTAGACGTCGTCGTCGGGGGCCAGAGCCTCTATGTCGTGTGTAATGTCGGCCAGCAGCTGGTGGAAGGTCTGCGATTCGGGCCGCTGGGCCGCCCCATCGTAGCTGCGCACCGCAGAGGCAGATGTGGAGCTCATGCTGCGCTTGATGCGGCCGAAGCTGTCCGTGAGGATGCCACCCTCACGGATGCCCACACTTTCCAGGAAGCTCTCGAAGTAGCCAATGTCCTGGTCTGGAATAAAGGGCCGCATCCCTATAGAACACAGGGCAAGGTGATTCCCTCATTCGGCCAGTCTGCGAAGGAGTGCCCCTCTCTGGAAGTCTTGAGTTCAAATCCTGTCTCTGCCAGTGTGGCTTTACCCATGATATCTTTTTTTTTTTTTTTTTTTTTTTTTTTTTTTTTTTTTTAACTCATAGAACAGCAGATGACACAAGGCTCCACACNTGTTTGTTAGCTTAGTGTATTCTTAGGGTTATATTCCCACTTACTAGCTACACAACTTTTATTAAATAACTACTCAAACCTCACTTTCCTCTCCTGTAAAAACAGATATTTTTACCTGTTTTGGTGCAAATATAATAACAAGTTACTTCCCACACTGAGCCCCATAAACATTAGCTTTGCTTCTGTCCCTTTTCAGCTCTTTGACTTTCTTCCTTTATTTTGCTACTCTGAGTCTCAGTTTCTTCTCATGCAAATGGGCACAAAATAACTGTATTTACTTCCCAGAAGTGGGGACAGTCTGTGAGATTGTGCTTGGCTTGTGATAACTGCCGAACACGTGCTCACGTGCTGCTGGTATTATTCCTATGGTGCTTATTAACCCTTTTCACTAGCTGTGTGACTCTAGACAAGTTCCTTTGCCTCTCTGAGGCTGAGCCCACACAGGCTGTGTGTGTAGNAGGTGGGTCACAACCTGACCCAGCTTTGCTACCTGAGGGCTTTGTTCATGTCAGCTGTTTCCTGGCAATTCCTATTCCTTTTCTGTACTCTTACTCTCCTTCTCTATTCCAGGGTCTCAAGGTCTTGGCCTTGGGGGCTGGAAGAACAAAGCACTCCCAGGTGGTGCCTGACTAGGGATATCTGGAGCCAAGGGGAACCGAGGCTTACCAATGAGAAGGAACTTCCGTCGGTCCCCATAGAGTTTCTGCAGGCCTGCACAGAAGTCCTGGATAGGCAGCCCCAGGCGATAGTCTCGTAGCAGCATTGCAAACTGCTGGATCTCAGGGGGACCCAGCTTACTCCGCAGCTGTGGGAATAAGGAATGTGTTGTGGAATAATCTTTTCGTACACTGTGAAGATGTGTCACTCTGACTGCTTTAATAAAAAGCTAAAGGGCCAATAGCTAGGCAGGATTTCTGGGCAGAGAGGATGCTGGGAAGAAGAAGGTGGAGATGTGAGGAGACACAGAGCAAGCAGAATGGGCAGTATGGAAATGAGGTAATAAAGCCAGGAGGCAGAAAGTAAATTAACAGAAGTAGGTTAATTTAAGTTATAAGAGCTAGTTAGAAACAAGCCTAAGCTATAGGCTGAGATTTTATAATTAATAATAAGTCTCTGTGTTGTTTTTTGGGAACTAGCAGCCCANACAAAAATCTGTCTACAGGGACACCCTTGGAGACCAGTTCCAGAGTGCAACAAAACTCAACTTCTGCTAAAAATGCTACGGTTCTCTCAGACAGCCTGCCTGGCCTAGTCTGCCTCCAAAGCCTTCCACTGCCCACTGGGGGAATATCTGGTCCTTTGCATCTAGGAATGGGATGTGGGTCCAGCTTCCTAAGCTCAATCCTTTGGTGACCACTTCTGTGGTGTCAGGAGGTCACTACCTCTCCGATCCTTGCCTTCCTCCTCTGCACTTGTGGTGAGAAGGGACCCCCACCCCCTTAGGGTTGTTGAAAAGATCAAAGACAAGATGCCTAAAAGGGCTTGGAACATGCAGTGCTGGCTGATGCCAGTCAAGGCTTTTCTAAGCTGGTCTCTCCCAATCACCTCCCTCCCCGGCCTCTGAGCTCTCATGTACGATTCCTGCAATGCACCATGCTTGCTGTGGGGCACTGCCACCCCACTCACCGTGACCATGTAATCCTGTAGCTGCTCGAAGGCCCAGTTGCTGTGGTCGATACTGCTGCAGTGGGAGCCATGGAAAGATGGTGTGGATGCACCACTGTAACATGCTTCAAATGTGTCCTGGGAGCCATTGCTGCAGAGACAAGAGGAAAAGACCCTCACCAACCCCTGTTCCTTTCCCTAGGGCAGGCTAAAGTTGGTTGGTCCTATATACCAGTGCTCAAAGCCCCATCNTAGGCCTCATCTTGCCCTCCAAGGCTCTTCATGAGGCCCAGCAACCTTCCAAGCCCTCTCCTGCTCTCAGAACTCAGGTCACACTGCCTTCCTTACCTCATTCCGGGCCTTTCCTCATTGCTGTTCCCTGTGCCTGGAATCCTCTCTCCTTCCCACATTCTCTCTCATATCTGGTATTACAGCCACAGGGCCTCTACCTGCTTGTTCTGAATCCTTGCTGTTCTTGCGTGGCTGTGTTCATTTTCTGCATGGAGTGCCCTATCCCTTTTATCCCCAGCTCAACTATCACCAGTTCTGGGAAGCCCTCCTGGTGCCTAAATAAGGTCCTTTTGTGACTCTCATAGNCCAGGAAGCTTCTCTTCAGTGTGTGGTATCATCAATGCTGGCTGAATCCTGTGCTAAATTGTATGGCCCTTGTTTTCTCCTTGCATTCTTTCTGTAAAGCAGGCTGCCTGGCTCATCACGGAGGTTTCTGTTTTGTTTTTGACAGGGTCTCACATATCCTAGACTGATCTTAAACTCTCTGTGTAGCTGAGATTAGCCTTGAACTTTTGATCCTTCTGCATCCACCTCCCAAATGCTGGGATTACAGGCATGAACTACCAAGCCAGGTTTATGCGGTAATGGGGGTTGGAGCCAGGGCTTCTGANGTGCTAGGCAAACACTCTTTCAACTCAGGTGCACCCCCAGCCCCATGTAGGAAGTTCTCTTTATTAACTGCTTTTAAAATAAGATGTTTACCCTGGGCTCCTGCCTCACTTGGTTTTTAACTTGTTTCAGAATCATTTTCTATTATTATCTACAGGACAGCATAGCTTCCGGGCCAAGAGTGTGTACCCTTTTTGCTTGTTTTTTGAGCCATGGTCTCATGTTGCCCAAGCTAGCCTCAAACTCACTATGTAACTGAAGCAGGCTTTGAACTTCTGATCCTCTGGCTTTCCCCTCTCAAGTGCTAGGACTAGAGACTTGGCAAGGGNGCAGACTCCTGAGTTCACATCCCAGCCTACTTGTGCTCATAGCCCAGGTCTACGCAGTTTGTTGTCTGTTTGACTCTTACAACGCTAAACTTTGTTTCCCTAGTCCTCAGCTTTTCCATCAGTAAAATGGGATGCTAAAGACTGGTATCATTGTGAAAATGACAGGAACTAATATTTGTAAAGCACTTCAAGTCACAGACCCTTGGAAATAGATAACTAGCCACATAGCTGCTAACAAAAGCCAAAGACGTGCCTTACAGCATACAGCAAGCTCAGCACACGTGTCATTAGTGTGATTTTGCTCTCCTCAGCCACTTCAGGTTGGTTATGGACTAGCCTGTGTGCACATAGGCTTAGGAAGGCAAATGTAGTGTCATCATTAACAATAGTGTAGATAGGGCATACTACTTGCCAACACCAGAGTCCTTAATAACGGGACCTATTACTATAGGTCTGCTTAGGACTTTATTGGATTTAAACTGAAAATTCCATATCTTGAGAAACTCCTCATCTTAAGCAAACTGGGATGGGCAATATTCTTAACATAATTCTTAATTTTTTTTTTTGAGGCAGGTTTCATGTACCCAGGTTCCAGTGGTCTGGAACTCACTATGTAGCCAAGGGTGACCTTGAACTTCCAATTCTCTTGCTTCCACCTTCCCAGTGCAGAGGTTACAGGTGTGTATCATTTTATATAGTGTTAGGGATTGAACCAGGGCTTTGTGCATAGTTAGGGAAAGTAGTACTCTACCAACTGAGCTACAACCCAGCACCCAGAAAGCTGTTTTAGCTTACATTTTCTAGCCTTGGTTGCAGCTAGTTCTGACCAAGTGGCCAAGTTCTGACTACTACAATGTAAGCTAGATAGGATGTGTGTGTGTGTGTGTGTGTGTGTGTGTGTGTGTGTGTGTGTGTGTGTGTGTGTGTTGCTAGGGATGGAACCCAGGGTCTTTTGTATGCTAAGCATGCATGGTGATTCTGAAGTACTCCCTGGCCTCCATTCTCCCTATAGAGGCTCTTGGTGTGCTGTTGCATGGCTGCAGCTACAGCTTAGACCACGAGGTTACTCTGAGGATGGTGAAGAGGAAGCTGTGACCGGAAGAGAAGCTCGGGGCCCAGAGGACCAGGAAGCCCCNAACTCTTGTTATATTTTATGTAAAAAGACAAGAAAACCAATCCTATCTTTTTAAATCTACCCTCCTCAGGGTTTTCTATTATACANAGCCAACACTAAACTAAACCAACATCGTTTCCAGCATTAGCTGTAACTTTGGACTCTGCAGGCCTCTAAACCTAGGAGACCTGAAGATCTCTTCGGACCCAGGTCTGAGTTCTGACATCTCTAGGTCTCCCAAGATTTATCTTGGAGCTCTGCTTACTCCCACCCTCAACAAAAATCAGGGTTGGGTCCTTCCCCCCACTCTAGAGGAGTGGCCCTGTTTGAGTAGGGTGAGAAGGGAAAAGCAGCATCCCTGACAAAGGTGATACCCACAAGGAGCTACAGCAGCTCAAGTCAGCGTCGTAGGCAAACGTCCCATCTGTGCGGCAGCTCTCACCTGGGACCAGCAGACAGAAGAAGTGTCAGAAGTGACGACATGCAGGGACCAATGTCTTAGGCTCCCTGAAGCCCCAACCTTAGTGGTACCCTGGGATCTAGCTCTGGTCCAGCCCCGATACACAGCCAACCTTGGGCGACTGAACTCCCTGATCCTCGCCTTCCGCAGTGCCCAGGCTCATAGCATCTGCCTATTTGATGGGACATGGGGAATGGTGAATGAGACCCAATGGGGAAATGTTGGTAAGTGTGTGTTTAGCTGAGTCAGGAAGATTCTGGTTGGGTGTGTGAAAGAAAAGCAGCATTATTTGTGGAGGATGTGCCTCCTCCTCAGCCTGCTCGTCAACTGTCTGGGCATGGCCTTCTCATCCCACTCACTCAGGGTCAATCGGTCACCCTGAATTCTCAGAGGCCAGTTCCTCATTACAGGTTCTCATAACACTGTCTGTGGTTAGACATTTATCCGTGTGACTATTCCATGCAAGTTGCGGGAAGGCATGGCTGTGCCTCAGCTTGCCCACCATCAGTGTATCTTACAGATTACAACTGGGCCTGAGACAGTAAGTGCTCAGAAAATATCTGTTGAATGAATGAATTGTCAACTACCAGATGAGTGCTCTCATTCATTCACCCAGCATCTTGGTGGGATCTGATGAGATACCTTCCCAGCGGGNATTGCTCCTGCAGGTAGGAGGGCCTTCAGAAAGCCAGTCAGTGCCTCAGTTGCCAGAGCTGTGCAAACAGAGACCACCCTGTAGCAGGCTGTAGAGGGGGTAATTCACTCACTGACCTTTAACACACAGAGGCAGGCTGTTGCAGATAGAAGCTGTGGAACTAGACAGATTAGGTTTGGATTCCGACTGTGACTTATCAACTGTATGACCTGTGACATTTATTGACTACTCTGAGACTCAATGTAAAACTGGATCCACAGGGCCTCAGAAGGGCTCCTCACCCTTTTTCTTTTCCTTTCGAGACAGGGTCTCACTATGTTGTCCTAGCTAGCCTGGAACCTGTTATGCGGGCCAGGCTGGTCTTGAACGCACGAAGATCTTCCTGCCTCTGCCTCCCAAGTGCTGAGATTAAGGATGTGTACCACTGCCATGCCTAGATGTTTTCCTTTTTTAAGACAAGGCTTTTCCACTGTAGCTCAGGCTGACCTTAAACTGATTCTCCTGCCTCAGCTTCCCAAGAGCTGAGGACTATTGGCATATGCCATCATGTCTAGCTCTGAGAGGTTTTAAATTTTTTTAATTACACAAAATTATTTATTTCGTGTATATGTGCTTAGGCTTGAGCTTGCATATGCCATGGTGCCCATGTGGAGGTCNGAGGACAACTTTTGGGACTCAGTTTCTTCTTCCAGCCTGTGAGTCTTGAGGATTGAACTCAGGTTATCAAGCTCAGCAGCAGGCACCTTCCCGACTGAGCCATGTCACCAGCCCAGGCTCTGAGCAGTTTTTATTTATCGGAAGACTACCTGTCTATCATCTGTGGTGTGCCCAGTCCTGTGCTAGGTGAATGAAACAATTAAGTTGTTATGAAGATTCAAGAAGACTTGGCACCTTGCTATTGTGCTTGGCAAATCCAGAAATGTCTGCCTAGGAGCCTCATGTGGTGAGATGGCTCAGTTAGCTGACAATACATGAGCTGCAAAGCAGGGACACCCAAAACAAGAGACGTTTCAAGTGCCCAAGTTCATACTCATCCCAAACTTGACAATCTGATCATCTATTAAGAGGTCATCATGAAGAATGACGTTCTATTAAGTGGACCCCTAGAACTGGGGTACAGCTTAGAACCCCTAAAGGCCTTTGTCAGCCCTGACTCTCAGGACATGCAGCCTTTCCAGGTGCTTTATGGGAGTTTGGGTACTCACTGCAGCTGGAGAGCCATGGCCGCTTTGGTGTGGATCTGTAGTGGTAGCCAGCCCGGTCTACACACTCGATGCTCTGGTCCCCATAGATGATCTGGAAGACTTGACAGATGAGTGCACAGGACTCCTCAGCAGCATCCTGGTCCAGGGGGAGGAAGAGAGCTCAGCTCTTAGCCACTGTCAGGGCACCTCTGCTTCCCCAGATGCAGTGTGAGCCAGTCCTGAGACACACCCCTTGAGCCCCCTTAAGCCAATTTCAAAGATATTTTCCCTCAAAATTATATGGCTCCTCTCTTGTTCTTATGATCTTTCATAGAGCCCAGAGGCAACTCTGACTCCTATGCTGTAAAAATACATTCCAGATTTCCAGGGGATTCATGGCCTACCATGAAATTTATCTAACATAAGGGCTCGCTTAACTTACTTTACAGGTGCATGAGCTGAAGCCCAGTGTGAAGATGGGTATGGACAGTACAGGGCGTAGGATTTGCATATATTTAAAAATAAGGCCAGTGGGATCTACTGACAGAGTAGATTTTGTGTGTGTGTGTGTGTGTGTGTGTGTATGTGTGTGTGTGGGCGTAGGATTTGCATATATTTAAAAATAAGGCCAGTGGGATCTACTGACAGAGTAGATTGTGTGTGTGTGTGTGTGTGTATGTGTGTGTGTGTGTGTAAGACAGAGAGAGAGAGACAGAGGCAGAGAGAGAGAAAGAGAGACAGACAAACCAAGGCCTACTACAAGGTTTCAGCCCCAGCCACTGAATGGAGCTGCCATTCAGTGAAACATTGAGATGAAGGTGATTTCAGGTTTGGGAGGAGACTGGGAGCTCAATGGGACAAATTCAGGCTGCAATGACAAGCAGACCCTGGAAAAGACAGGCTGAGTGGAGATTTGGTTAGAGGTGAAATCCGGGGTGTTCTTGGGGTTTTAGAAGGCAACAGAGTCAAAATCACCTAGAAACAAGTGTGGATAAAGGAGACAAGACTGAGGATAACATCTAGACAACCCCTACTTTAAGAGGCTGGAGAGAAAAGGAGGTACCAGCTTCCAAGAAGGAGCGTGGTGTGGTGGGTGGGGGAAAACCAGAGAAGGAGCACTAGATACCAAGTGAGAAAGTATCCTAGGGTGGGGGCCTAAGCTACAGTGCTGTGTTTCCAGGGATTGGCCACCTCTCCCTGCAGAAACATTTGGAAGGCTCAGGGCTTGAAAGTGCCTGCTAGACTGGGTACTCCTTAAGGCAGGACACCAAATGGCTTGCTCACCTCCATACACACAACACCNAGCCCAGTGTGGAGCACACAGCTGGCACTCAATAAATACCATGAAGCCAGCCAAGCGGTGGTGGCGAAGGCCTGGGAAGGCAGAGGCAGGCAGATCTCTGTGAGTTCCAGGCCAGTCTGATCTACAGAGCAAGCTCCAGGACAGCTAGGGCTACACAGAGAAACACTGTCTTGAAAAAGAAAAACAACATATATATATATATATATATTGATGTATGTCTATTCGAGTGAGTGAGAGCAAAGGTGAATGGGGACAGAGAGGTGACAGGCAGGGCAGGCAAGAATGATGGCAAGGCTTCTGCCTTGGGTGGCTACCTTAGTTAGTAAGGCTTTGAACTTCCCGGGTTCGAATCTTGAAGTCACCCGCTCTCCGCAGGACCTAAACTTTAAGTCTGTGTCCTTCCCTAAGGAATGGGAATAGGAGTCATATTTGTCCTAGGGGCTGCTGTGGGGATTGTTAACGTTGTCCCATGTCTCTGTCTTGGGTCAATGCTTCACTTGTGTGGTGTGATTAGTGCACTTGTGACTGTCAGGATGGTGGCGCCAACGCTGCTTCGTGCTCACCCTGTTGGCCACAGCTAGGATGACTAGGTTGCAGTAGGCGTCGGGGCTGGGGTTCTGGGGATCCAGCGGGTTGGGGCCGGGGTGGCGTCGCTCCCAGCTGCCTCCGACGCCGCCACCCGCCTGCCGCCGCTCCCAGCTGCCGCCCGGCTTGCCCGCGCCGCCGCCCGTGTGCCGCCGCTCCCAGCTGCNGCTGAACGTCTGTCGCCGCTCCCAGCTGCCCGACGCCCGAGCTCCCGCGCGCTGCCGCTCCAGGCTGCCGCCGCCGCCCGCCGCCCGGGCCTCGGCGCCCGCACCCCCGCCCCACGCCATGCGCCAGTCCAGGCTGCAGATGGTGTGGCGTCGCTCGGCGGTGCCCACCCGCCGCTTTTCGGGCGCGGCGCCAGGAGGGCCCGGATCTCGCCCCGAACCTCCGGGGCTGGCATCCACGCCCGCCGGCACCGGGTCCACGCCCAGACCTAGGGGAGGCCAGGGATGGGGGGTCAGCAGCAAGCTTCGGAGGCCACCTGGAGGGCCACCGCACAGTTCTGGGGTCCCTGCTCTAAGGCCCCGCCCAGCACNAGAGCCCAGATGTTGACACGGTGACTTTCGGACCCTACCCTGGGCCTATGACTCNGCCTCCAGACTTTGGCTCCGCCCCAGACCTCCAGGGTGGCGGTCGCATAGTTCCCATCCTCCCCTACACACACCCTAGTGCCCTCCCCTTCNGACCNGCTTTCTGAGTTGAAGGTGGTGGTCAAGTTGTCCCCTTTCTCCGTACCCTTCATTTGGACGGTGACCCTGGTCTAAGCATCCCTGCCTTCCAGTACGACTTCCCCTGCTATCTTCAGTCCCACTCTCAGATTGCTGACTGAAACCTCCTACAGGTCCAGACCCCAGTCCTCCCCTAGCCCGAGGGTGGGCCCTGCTGTCAGAGCCGAGGGGTTATGTCTTCTATCACCCCCTTTAACGTTGAATTCTACTAAGGTAGCCCTGCGTGGAACTCAGGACTCCAGCTTCTCCGCCCTACCCAGCCTCTTCAATCTGGTCAGGCTGCGCACTCATCATCTTCAACCCCCGGCTCTCTGGTCTTGCCTATGGCTTCGTCTGCCCACTCCTAGTCTCAGAATAGTGTGCTCAGGTTTCTGCCATCCCTCTGCCAGCCTCGGACCCATCCCTGGTGCCCTTCACTCAATGGTCCCAGCACTCCAGGTTGGCCTCCCACGCCCCTCTCCCGCACCGCACCAGTCTTAAGCACTAGCAGATGCAGCGCGTCGTCCTGCAGGTAGGAGGCAGCGGCGATCTCGTGCGTGGGGATGCGCAGGATGAGCTCCTCGTTGTCCCGCCAGGTGAGGAGCAGGCAGCGTGCTGACAGACTAAGGATGCTGTCCTGCTCCGGTGTGGTCTTCAGAGGCAGCTCCTTCAGCTGCTGCAGGGTGGGTCAGATCACCTGAGTCCTCAGGGACTGGGGTAAGGGAGGGGAAAGGGAAGGCGACCCTGCCCTCCTCCCTCTTCGCCAGCGCCTCACCCTGGCAGTGTCCAGCAGCTGCAGGAGCTCGTCTCGGCTGGAAGGGTTCAGTGAGGAAGTCACCCAGGTGAGGTGGCCCAGGAACTGGATAGGAAATGGGAGGTTAGCGTGAAGCCTTAGGAGATTCTAGCCTCCTCATTAATGCAGGACAGGCCGAAATACTCAAATTAATAATAACCAGTGTGATGGCTAATTTTGGTTGCCAACTTGACTACATATGGAACTGACTCAAATCCAAGCCGCTGGGCATTCCTGTGAAAGGTTCTCTTGATTGTATCACTTGAAGTCAGAGACCATCTTAAATCTGGGCCACACCTGGCAGCCCACATAAAAGGACATGGAAGAAGGAAGCTTTCACTTTTTGTGTGTTTTCCCTCACTCTAGCTGGCAAATTCATCTATTTTGCTGCAGAGGCATTCCTTCTATGGTATTAGATCCCAGTTCTTCAGGATTTTCACAAAGACTGAAGACCAGCTGAGATATTAAGCCTCATAGACTGAACAACTATCAGATTCTTGGCTTTTCTGTTAGAAGACTGTCATTGTTGAACTGGATGGACCACAGCCTGTAAATCACTCTAATCTCTGTCTCTGTTTCTGTCTCTGTTTCTCTCTCTCTGTCTCTCTCTCTTCTGTTTCTGTAAAGAACCTTGACTAATACAACCTGATAGCCAGGACCAGTTCTGAGTTTATATATATCTATATACACATATGTATATTTTCCCATCCATTCATCTTTGCTTTAAGGGTTAAAAGGCTCAACACAGTATAGCCAACTAAAAGTCTGGCCCTGGATTATAGCTAGAAAGGATAAGGCTGGCCAGGTTGTAGTGGAGCATGCTTGTAATCCAGCACTAGGAGGTGGAAACAGGAAGTTTAAGTGTNCAGGTTCACCCTTGAGTACATAGCAAGTTCAAGACCTCCCTGGGTGACATCAGACTCTGTGGGGTAGAAAGATGGATTACATGTGCCAGAGCCCACATTTCCAACAGCTAGCTGATATACACTAACACATGGCCTTCTCGCTCTATAAGGTTCTACAGGAAGCAAGGTCACTAACATAGTGCCCCTCACCCCACTACCATACAAAAGATCTGGTTTAGAGCTCCTTCGCATGCTAGGCCAGACTCTACTATTTTCAATGTTTATGTGTGTGCATGTTCCCGTGAGTGAGTGCAGGCATATGCCACAGCACCTGTGTGGAAGTCAGGGGATAAGCTCTCGCCTTCCACATTGTCGGAGGCGGTGTGTGTGTGTGTGTGTGTGTGTGTGTGTGTGTGTGTGTGTGTTTCGTACTTCACATGCCAGATGAGCTGGCTCCTGAGCTTCCAGGGATTCTCTGTCTCCACCTCCCATCTCGACTGTGTGAATTTTTTAGGATCACTGGTGCATGCTTTGTGTGTGCCTGGCTTTATAGAGGTTTGGGGATTGGCACTCTGGTCCTCAAATTTGCCAGCAAGCACTTTACCCACTGAACCATTCCCCTCTGCACATCTGCCCCAGGCTCTACTATTAAATCTTGAAGGAATCCTGGGAATTTTCTTGCCCAATGGCTCTCCCCACCCCATGCATTATTAATCCTTTTAACAACCTCATTGCAGTTTAAATGGAAAGAAACATTGAATTAATATATCATTTCTTGTTTTAAAAAATGATGCTATCTTGCCAGGTGGTGGTAATCCCAGCACTCAGGAGGCAGAGGCAGGCGGATCTCTGAGTTTGAGGCCAGCCTATCTACAGAGTGAGTTCTAGGGCAGCCAGGGCTACACAGTGAAGCCCTGTCTCAATCAATCAAACAAACAATATAAGTAATAAAAAATTTTATTGTGGGAGTTGTCAACCAATGACTGCTCTAACTTGAGACCCATACCACAAGAGGGAACTCATGCCCAGCACTGCCTGGATAGTCAGGAACCTGAAGCTGGATGGCTCAGAGACCTAGGATAGAACCAAATAAGCCTGACACCACCACCCCCTCAAAAAGTCACTGATTCCTAACACTGTTCTGCTATACTCATGGATCAGTGTCTAGCCCAATCGTCATCAGAGAGGCTTCCTCCGGCAGCTGATGGGAACAGAAGCAGAGACCCACAGCCAAACTTTAGGCAGAGCTCAGGGAGCCCCGTTGGAAGAGGGAGAGGAAGGATTGTAGGAGCCAGAGGGATCAANGACACCATGAGAACACGGCCCACAGTTAGTGATCAACTAATCAGGGCTCTTATGGGCTCACAGAGACTGAAGCAGCAATCACGGAGTCTGCATGGGTCTGCCCCAGGCTCTCTGCATGCATGCTGTGGTTGTTTAGATTTTTTTTTGTGGGACTCCTAACAGAGGAAATGGGGGTCTCTGTTTGCTTGCTCTTGGCACCCTTTTCCTCCTCCTGTGTTGCCTAGTCCAGCCTTGATATGAGAGTTTGTGTCTAATCTTACTGCATCTTGTTATGCTGTGTTTGTTTGATACCCCTGGGAGGCCTGCTCTTTTCTGAAGAGAAACAGAGAAGCAGTGGATCTGAGGGAGAGGCGAGGTGGTGGTGGGGAACTGGGAGGGCTGGAGGGAGAGGAGGTTGTATTACATGAGAGAAGAATAAAGAAAAAGAAAAAATGATGCTCTCAGTCAATATGTGAGTTCCCCATCCATTCTTAGTTATAACAACATTATCATATAAATGCTATTATTCAGTATAAGAATTAACTTTTTATTACTTTAATTGCAGTCTTCTGGGTGAATCTCACCACTCACATCTTTTCTTTTTATTCTGTAAATTTCCAGCTCTTGGTTTTTTAAACATATTCATTTTCTGGCTTTTCTCTATTTATAGTGTTGCCAGATAAAATACAAGATGTCAGTTAAACAACAATTTTGTTTTTAGGATTTTTTTTGTACTTTTAGTTCCATTTAATATTTGGAGCATATTTATGCTAAAGAAATTATCACTGCTCATCTGAAATTTAAATTTGATTAGGTAGCCTGTTTGTTAAATGCCCTAATCCTACCTCACACCACACTTTGGCTGATGAGGACCGGTTTCCCTGCCCGGTGCTCCTTCACAGTGGCTCTGAAATAGAAGTAAAGCTTTTGAGAGTCCCCCACTGTGGCTTCTCCCGATACCTCCACCTGCCTCCTTCACTGGACATGCAGCCTGAGGTCTCCAGAATGCTAGGTGAGTGCTCTACCATCAAGCCACATGCCCAGCCTCTACCTTGCCTTTAATGTGGACACCGAATAATGGAGACTGCAGACAAAAATCTCATGAGGAGGCTGAACTTTTGGGAACACAGTACAGTTTCCCACTCAGTCTCCTGTGGAGGTAGGTTCTGAGCCCTGTGTTGGGACCGGAATGCTGGGGTCTCAGTGGGTAGGTGTCACCTGCTGAGGATGTGCAGCCTGTGGCTGTNAGGTAGGAGGCTGTTCCACAAGAGCCACAGCTTCCTTCATGTGACACAGGGTGTGTCAAGGGTTGGTGTGCCTCCAATGTTCCCCCACCTTCTCATGCTCACCTTGACCTCTTTCTCCAAGTAGTCACACAGCAGGATGTGGGGGTCGATGAGGTAGTCGGGAGGATACAGGGGCATCGAATGCAGGGGCCTGCGACTGACGTTGCTCCTGAAGGCAGCCTGGCGTGCAGCCTTCGGGAACACGAGCCTTCGGATGGGAGACACAAAGCCCTGCAGGAGACAGGAGAGTCCCAGTAACGACGATGGCACTGGCTTTACTGAGCGCTCACAAGCTCGGTTCTACTTCCACAACCTAAATTAATCCTTCTAAAACTGCAGGAGGAGCAAGCAGCCTTGTGGCTCCCCTTTCCCAGCTGGAGCAGTGAAGTCCCAGATTGAGAGCTAGAACACCAGCTGGTGATAGTCCAGGTGGGGCATCCCAGTTCCCAAACCTCCTGGGGAGGGTGATGCTCCTGCCAGTCAGATTCAAAGAGTGGCCAAGGCTGGGGGCTAAGTGGAGGATGCCTAGGCATTTGTTAAGCTATTGCCTGTGGATGGATCAAGGCACAGGTGCAGATTCCAGGGCACAGTCCAACCCAGCAGCACCTAAAGCTCAGAGAACGTGTAAGCTTTGCTCTAGAGCTGCCGTTCTAGACAGGCATTCCTGGGCCAGCAGCAGTAAAACTTGGGAATCTGAGAAATGCCACTTCNTGGGTCCCACCCTAGACCCTACTGAATCTGAAGCCCTGGGGGCTCCCTCCCTGGTGGCATTCTAGAGCTGCCTTGGCAGTTCCTAAAGCTCTGGGTGCTGGGACTACGTATGTCCCAGCTAAGCAAACCATAAATTCTGGTAGCATGTGTCCTATGCTACTTAGTTCCACTGCAAGACAAGTACAAAGAGGAGAAGCTGCCACCTAGGAGCATGCACTCAAGTCTACATGTTCATTCAACAAATATTCATTCATGCCTGTCTGCCTGCAACCCGTGCTGGGTGCCAGGTGCTGGGATTCGGGAAATGCTAGACCCTAGTCTTGCCTCCAGGGTCATGACAAGTGTGTGTGTGTGTGTGCATGTGCATGTGCGTATGTGTGTGTGTGTGTGTGTGTGTGTGTGTGTCTATCTGCCTTTGCCCCCAGCGATCCAGCCCCAGCCCCCTCTCCACCCCCATTTTACTATACAGTATTCCTTGCTCCCATCTCTCAGCTGCTCAGCTTTTCTAATTCCTGCCATGGAAGGAACATGCTGTCCCTTAGCCCCAGACACTCTTCCCTACTTGTTTTCCTTGTACCCATCAGCTCATTTGCCCAACTCAGCAATCTAAGACTGGCTACCCTAATGCTCCCTCTTCCAGCACTGAGCACAGCAGCTTTGTGCAACATTTACATTGATTCCATTTGTTGCTTTTAAAAAAGTTAATCACCGGCTGGAGAGGTGGCTCAGAGGTTAAGAGCACTGACTGTTCTTCCAGAGGTCCTGAGTTCAATTCCCAGCAACCACATGGTGGCTCACAGCCATCTGTAATGAGATCTGGCGCCCT
>LZPO01075903.1:24488-58281 GCA_001675575.1 Neotoma lepida
ATTAGACTGTGAGCTCCCAGGAAGAAGTGGGGGACCTTATTTGACATTGCTCATCACTGTTATCTATAATCAGAGTTTTCCTGTCCCAACAGCCTGTTCCCAAATACCTAGCAGCCNCTTCCCAAATCACCACACAGAAGCTTATATTAATTATAAATGATTGGCTGATAGCTCAGGCTTGTTACTAACTAGCTCTTACAACTTAAATTAACCCATTTCTATTGATCTATGTATTGCCTGTGGCTTTATCTGCCTCCTAGTATGTCTTGCCTCCTGGGCAGCTGGCTGGCATCTCCCTGATTCTACCCTCCTTCTTCCCAGCAGTCTCAGTTTGGCTTTCCCACCTAACTTCCTGCCCAGCTACTGGCCCAACTTACTGCCTCAGCTTTTTATTAACCAATAAGAGTAAAACATATTCACAGTGTAGAAAAGGATTGTTCCACAGCAGTCATCCTTAGCACAAGGCACAGTTCATAGCACATAACAGGTGCTCAATAAATGTCTATCAAAAGAATGGGCCTTACTGGGTGAGTTCTTGCACTCTGGAGGCTGAAGCAGAAGAGTTGCTGTGAGTTGAGGCTAGCCTGGGCTACATAGTGAGTTCAAGATCAGCCTGGGTTGCCCTGTCTCGTAAATCGATACATAGACCCAAGAGAGGACACGTGCCTATGTTGGCTCCAGTGATTCATGTCAGGCACATTGTTTCACTACTGGGGATTTTTATCTGGGGTCTCACACAAATACCTTTGAACTGTACCCTCAGCCTTCTTTGCACTTAAAATTCTTACATCAATTTGCAGTTTGGGGTATCAAACCTGGGGCCGTATGCATGCTAGGCAAACATTTGGCCATGGAGGGACACCCCCAGCCCACTTTCACAGTTCTGAGACAGGTTCTCACTGAGTTACCCAGACTGACCTTAAACTTGTAATCCTTCTGCCTCAGTCTCCAGGTATCTGGGATTACAGGCCTGTGCCACCATACTGCCTCATGTGAGCGCCTTATAAACCCTTCTGAACCAGGTTCCTTGGGTGAAGAGGGTTCTTGGCGGATGGGGATGGAGCGGGAAGTGGAATCGTAACAAATAGGAAAACCACTCAAATTCAGAAAAAGAGGAAGATGGGGAGGAGACTTGGGATGGTTTGGGCCGAGGAGTGAGTTCTTGCACAAAGGTGGGGAGGGCAGGTGTAACTTGGGAGACAGCCAGGGAGCAGGTGGGAGGCCCCAGTCTGGCTGGGCAATCTGCCAGCCTATAATCACCTTGGCTGGGCCTTTCTATCTGGGTGAGCAGGGAATGTGTCTGCTGGGTGTCTGTCTGTCCCTCTCTCTGAGAAGCTGTAGGAAGCTACTACCCGAATATTCAGGAAGCAGGTTTCCCAGGAAGACACCGTCTGTCTCTCGGGACAATATGGCAGGGGCCACTAAAGAGTGGAGCTTAGAGCGGAGCCCAGATGTCTGGCTGCCAGGGACAGAAAGGCAGCTCCTTCCAAAGGAGAAGGAAGGCCCCACCTATGCCATTTGCCACCTCCGTGCCGGCTCATCTCTCTACCCCAGCTTCAGGAATAGTTTTCAACCCTGTCCCTCGCAAACTCCCACCTACCTTCTTCCCTTTCTTGGCTTCATATTCCATGGTGAAACGGCTCCTCTGCTTCTGCCACCCTCCTGGCCACCCCCGCCAGACCCCCCTCCATTTCCTTTGTTCTTTTTCCTGCCTGGTCGGAAACTCCACCAGCACCAGAGTTCCTGCCCCTCCCATCTGACNGCAGTTGGAGCAGACCGAGGGATCCCATTTGGATCATCCCCTGTGTCTGCCACCAACTTTGCTGGATGACTTTGGGACCTGTTGCCTGCTTCTCTAACTCCACCAGCACCAGAGTTCCTGCCCCTCCCATCTGACAGTGGGGGTTGGGGGTAGATGGAGAACACTGCCTTGGGACCCTGTAACTGAAGGGTGGGAGCTAAAGATGGTGTCCAAGCGGCTTGGCAGTTGGAGCAGACCGAGGGATCCCATTTGGATCATCCCCTGTGTCTGCCACCAACTTTGCTGGATGACTTTGGGACCTGTTGCCTGCTTCTCTGTATACACCAGGAGAAAACCCGGCCTCTCCCTGGGAAATGAATGAGAGAGTGGGTGGAAAGTGCTTCAAACTGTGTCCAAGCAATTGAAGATTAAATTAATAATAGTAATGATCATTGCTTCTCTTAGAGGTGGCATATGGGAGCCTCTGGACCTGGCTGCCTGCTACTTACTTAACCACTGTGCCTCAGTTTCCACATTCAGCTTGACCTCATGGTAGCTTGACTAGGATTAAATACACTTAGAAGAGCTCCTGTAACATACTAAGTACTCAATAAATATTAACTATTAGAGCTGAAGGTGTTGCTCAATGATTTAGAGCACTTACCTAGCAGCCTGCAGGCCCTGGGCTCTGTCCTTAGCACTGTGAATGAATAAATGAATAACCAAATTCTATTTCTTTCTCTATGGCTCCTGGGCTGCTTAACTGCCTTTTTTGGGGGCATATTTCATTTCTCTTACTCTTCACTATATCTGGGAACTATGATTTCTGTTACATAAATTTTTTAAAAAAATCCAGACTCATGTAGCTCCTGGCTCAAGGTCACACAGGTGGTGTGCTCAGCAAACATTCTATATTGTGTGTGTGTGTGAGAGAGAGACAGAGAGAGACAGACAGAGAGAGAGAGAGAGAGAGAGAGAGAGAGAGAGAGAGAGAGAGAGAGAGAGATACAGTGAGTATGAGACCCTCGGGCTTCGCTGGGCTGGACCTGAAGTCTAGTGTCCAGTACTGCTGGGGCGCTCACTTCCTGTGTGCCTTACTGAGCACACTTGGGAACATTCTGAGAGGCCCATGCACACCTGCCACTGGCGCCTGGGTTCAGGAGGCTGGAGCTCTGGAACTGCTTTGCCCATGTCCCTGGATGTAGTGAGTATTTTAAGCTCTGGGCCTCCCCAAAGGAAAGATGATCCCAAAGCCCTGCCTGGCTAGTCAGGGTGTGCCAAGGAAGACACGAGGCCACAGACAGTGAGGAGCAGGTGCCAGGGCTTGGAACTCTGCATGGTGATTTTGAAAGGGTGGGTATACNAGGTCAGGGCTCTCATCGCTTCTGGGTATGGGAGCTACAGAAGACCCCCAGTCCTAGCCATTCCTGTTTCTCTCCACACATCAGAAAGGAAATGGTCCAGGCAGTTTGGTGCCAGACTTACAGCCTCTCCCTCCTAAGCCCCTACATCCTGCCAGTCATGTCTGAGCACCAAGACATGAGACCTTCACTCAGCCTGTTGGGCCAACGCAAAGAGGCCAGGATATGCAAGCCCATCCCTAACTCTGCTCTAAGCATCAGAATTGCTACTTGACCCCTGAGCCAGTCTGGAATTCCCACCCTTGCAGTGATATTAGGCTAAGACAGGTTGACCCTGGTGTTTCGGTGCTTCGGTAACTGGCTTTTGCAAGCCCTTCCCTTTCTCTGGGCTTCAGCCTCACCAATTATAGAATTGGACCTTATATTATTTCAAGACTCACTAATAGGACCAAATGTCACTGCTTGGAATCTCAACTAGGACAAGGAGTGTTTTAGAGACAACTAGAAAGACAATATGGCCTCTGTGTTGCCTGCTGCATCCACCTCATAGCCATGAATAGATTAAGTGCTTAGTGTCAGTAAATCAGCCGGAGCCAGATGACCTAGGTTCAATCATGAATGACCTTGAGCAATTTACATCATGTCTCAGAGCCTCAGAGTCCTCTTGTGTTAAAAGCAGGATAATAACGGTGCTTTCCTCAGAAAGCTGTTCCAGGGACAAAACGGAACAGAAACATAATGGCAATGCACATTACTAAAATCAGCCAGTGAATCAAAAATGAGATAAGTGGAGCCAGCAAAGTCCCTGCTGTCAGCATCATCAGTGTGGCAGTCAGGCTTCAGTTAAATCAGCCGCCTGGATCGCCATGGAGAGGATTCTAAAAATCACCTCTGCACCCAGAGGAAGAAAAGGTTAACCTCAATAGGAGCCCTAGGCAGAGAGGGGAGATGTGACAGCTGCCCCTGACCTAGAACTCTGCTCTATGGCAAGCAGCTGGTGTGAGAAAGCATTCCTGCTCAGCCTTGAAGGGTGAATGCAGGCTAGCTTACTCTAGGCGGAGGGAGCAGCTTGAGCAAACACGTGGTTCTGAGTTGTGCTGCTTCTGGCTGCAAGAAACAGCCAATTCCGACCACAGGTGGCTCAGCAGAAGTCTGAGAGTGAGTGTTTGCAGGGTTGGTTAGCTGAGGAGATCAACAATGGTTTCAACGTCCTTATATTTTTCTACTTTCATTCCTGAGATAAGTTGTACGTGCCACTAGATTTACATAGTGAAGCCTCAAACTCTGGAACCTCAAGATGTGACAGGATTTGGATGTATAACTTTAATTTATTTTTAAAATAGGGTTTCATAGAGCCAGGCCTCAAACTCACTANGCAAAGAAAGATGACCTTGTAGCTCTGGTCCTCCTGCTTCTATCTCCTAGTGCAGAGATTACACTTGGTGCTGGGGAGGGAACTCAGGGCCTTGCACATGCTAGGCAAGCACACTACCAACTGAGCTGCAGCCTCAGCCCCTCCCCCACCCCCGCCCGCCCGAGACATGGTTCCTCTGTATAGTCTGAACTGTCTATGGTAGTTTGAATGTAATTGGCCCCCATAAGGTCATAGGGAGTGACATTACTAGGAAGTGTGGCCTTGTTGAAGTAGGTGTGACCTTGTTGGAGAAAGTGTGTCACTGTGGAGTTGGGCTTTGAGGTTTCCTATGCTCAAGCTACACTCAGTGAGACAGACCACTTCCTGTTGCCTGCAGGTCAAGATGTAGGATTCTCAGCTCCTTCTCCAGCACCATGTCTGCCTGCATGCAGCCATGTCACACCATGATGATAATGAACTAAACCTCTGAAAATGTAAGGCACCCTAATTAAATATTTTTCCTGTATAAGAGTTGGGGTGGTCATGGTGTCTCTTCACAGCAGTAGAAACCCTAAGACATTGTCCTAGAATTTGCTCTGTAGACCAGGCTGGCCTCAATTAAGGGTGTGTGCTACCATGTCCAGGTTAGATTTTTTTTTTTAATTAGAAGAAACAATTAAATTGAAACTCCACTGTTATAAAAGCCTGTATAAGAAAAGGAAGAGATTTGACATATATAGAAAGACATTGGGGACATATGTACAGAGACAAGTCCACCTGAGGACGAAGTGAGAAGCCNGATCTGCAAGCCCAGGAAAAGGGCCTCAGGAGAAACCAGCCCAAAACACCTTCATCTTGGACTACCTCTAGAACTGCGAGAAAATGGTTTCCTGCCATGCTCTCTCTGAGAATCATGTCATGAGACCTTTAGCAAGCAATGCATCCAGCAAGATGGCTGCAGAGTAACAGATATGAAGCCCATCAGTCAGATGACCCCAGGGCTTCTTCTTCTTGTGTCCTTTATTCTGGAAGAAAACTTTGTGGTGACTTTTCAAAAGACTTCCTTTAGAGGCTGGAGAAGTAGTTCAGCCATTAAGAGCACTTGATGGACCCAACTTCATTTCCCAGCACCCACAGGGGAGGCTCACAACCACCTGTAACTCCAAAACCAAGAGATCTGATGATGCCCTCTTCAGGCTTCTTGGCACCAGGCATACACATGGTGTACATTCAGGGAAATACTCACACTCATAAAAACAAACAACAACAACAAAACAAACAAAGCTAAAAACCTTCCCTTAGGAGCCAGTAGTCCAGATACACCAGCCAGGATCCATTTGGCTATAACTGAGATCCACCTAAGAGTGGCCTCAACATGATAATTTATCTCTTATCATAATAGCCTAGGAACAGAGTCTAGACAGGTATATAACAGTGCTGTGCATCTGTCTCTTATACACATCTACTGAGATCCACCTAAGAGTGGCCTCAACATGATAATTTATCTCTTATCATAATAGCCTAGGAACAGAGTCTAGACAGGTATATAACAGTGCTGTGCATTGGGACCCAGCACATCGTGCCTTGCTGCCATCGCTCCATCGTTCCACTCTCCATTGCAATACAATTCAGTCAGTACCTTAAGCTGAGAGCAGAGTGCCGTCCCCTCCTCTAAAGAGATGCCCTAAAGCAGTACTAAGTTCCTCTGCTCACATCTTAGGGGCCAGAACTTGGTTCTACTGGAAATCATAGCTGATAGCTCATTCTTAAAGGTGCCTCCAGCTAGCTTAGGTCCAACCACAAACAAACAGAAAAGACCAGACTCAACTCCTGCCTGCTCTGAGTGCCAACCCTCGAACCAGAGGTTTAGAGTAGAAAGTAATTCACAGCCAAGCGTGTCTGCAAGGTCACCCGTAGGATAAGCTTTAAAATAAGCAGGAGGGGACTCATAGAGATGAACCCACACATGGTTTTTATGGGACAAAAGACAAATATGGGGCTGGAGAGGTGGCTCAGAGGTTAAGAGCACTGACTGCTCTTCCAGAGGTCCTGAGTTCAATTCCCAGCAACACATGGTGGCTCACAGCCATCTTTAATGAGATAATGAGATCTGGCGCCCTCTTCTGTATACATAATAAATAAATCTTTTTTTTTTAAAAAAAGACAAATATGACAAAGGGAGACATAAGACCCAGAGAGTGTGTAGTATCACACCTCTTGATTACCCCAAAGAGAGATGAAGTGTCATGCCTTAGGATTGCCTCAGCCTTGGTCAGTGAGCCTCCTACTCTAGGCTGACATCTGACTTTGCAAGGTCGGAGAACAAACTGCTTCCCTTCAACTTCTCTGAGACCCCAATACTCTTATTATGAAGCAAGGATTAGAATTTCTCACAGTTCCATGGCCACACAAAGCTGCTAAGGGGGTTGGGAAATGGAGTCTTTCATTCAGAGTGCCCATGTAAGAGAAGAAGTTCCTTTATCTAAAAGGGGAACGTGGTTACAGGAGTGTCCTGGAGCCTCTGGTTACCAGAACAGGTCATGTGCACCTGCACACCACCAACCCTTAGTCAAGGGAATTAATGCTCTGAGGTCAGTGATTTGCACACTGGAGCCAGCATCAGTATCCTCTGGGAGGCTTGTCAAAAACAGGTTTCTCCAGGAATGGGAGATGGACTGTCAGTTAAGATGTCAGCTAAGAAGTCTTACTACTCCTTACTACTCCTGGGAACCCAGGTTAGGTTCCCAGCACCCTCCTGAGGCGGCTCACAACTGCCTGTAACTCTAGTTCCAGGGGATCTGGTGCTCTCTGTCCTCTGTGGATACCTGGATCCCATAGCACCCATGTAGAGGTCAGAGGACAATTTGCAGAAGTCTGTTCTCCCCTTCTACCCTGTGAGGCCTTGGGATCAAACTCAGGTCATCAGGCTTGGCAGCAAGTGCCTCTCATGGCCCTGCTGATGGTTAATCTTGGTGTCAGTTTGGGGTGAAAGACACCTAGGAAAATCAGTCAAGCACACTTCCGGATTTGTCTGTGAATTCCATTCTGGAGACTACTGACATGTGGCATAGCAGCTGAGGGGGAAGGCTGCCCTGAATACAGATGGCACTGTCCGATGGCTGGGAGCTCAGGCAGAGCAGAAGCCAAAGAGGAGGAAACTGGCTCTTTGTCTCTCTCTCTCTGCCTCTTGTCTGCCATGTGACAAGCCACTGTACTCTACCACAGACCTCCTGCCATGATGCTCTGCATCAGCACACACCAGCCCTGAGACAGATGGAACTAAGAGGCCATGGAAATGGTGAACCATAACAAATCCTTCCTCCTTTCAGGTTGTATTTTTAGAGTTTTGTTTGTTTGTCGCAGTGCTGGGTATCACTAACACGTGCCTCAAACAGTGTTTAGGATCCAGCTTCCAATAAGTCAGCNTCAGCCAAGAAGGCTGATCTTTATTCTCATAGCCAGGGAGCCATGAGAGGTTCTGCACCAAGAAAAGGCCATCATCAGACTTGTAGGAAGATGTAAAGTAGTGGTCCTCAGAGGGAGGGTCTTCAGCTGCCCCCTCACACCAGACTCTCCCAGACACCTTTTTATTCTGCAGACAGGCTCTAACATAGCCCATGCTTCCTTGAACTTCTGATTCTCCTGTTCTCACCTCCCATGCGCTGGGATTCCACGATGTGCCATCGTGCCTGGCTGAGACTTTTGGAAATGCAGAAGCCTATATTTGAAATGAACCCCCTCTGATGCTTCTCAGCCTTTTGGCTAAGATCAAGTGGCGTGAGCCCCTGCTGAAACTGGTTCTCATACTCTCTGAAGTTTGGAAAACTCTACGTTAAAGTCAAACCCAGGGCTGGGCGCAAATCAGTGGTAGTGTGTCCCCTAGCATGTGCCTTGTACCCGATCTCCATCCTGGGGAGAGTAGAAATCCTTTTGGAACACATCTCTTAGAACCAAGACCCCCAAGAAGGAAAGCTCTTGAGAGTGGGTCCTGTTTACTGTTCTTGTTCACTGTACCTAGAATTTTGCCCTGGCACATACATCATAAACACTCAATGCATATTTCGGTTGAGTTGGGAACTTCAGGTTGAGTTTTGCTTTTGTAAGAACTCATTCGATGACCTTGGAAAAGTACATTCCCATCTCTTTTTCCCCTTTTTCTGTAAAATGGACTTGGAGATAATCCCCAGAGAAGTTCAGTCTGAGATTCGGGGTGATTGATTGATGTTCTATCCAATCAGTGGATAGGTCTGGATAATGTCCAGCTCTTTCCCACTCAAGTGCCTTTAAAAGATCCAGTGGGATTGTGGTGGAAGGCAGTTTTCTTCTTCATCCACTACCCCAGCCCAGAATAGCCAAACAGGACACAAGCAGAATGTACTGAAATGACTTTTAATATCTCATGTTGCAGCAAAATTAAAAATATACAAAAAGTTTGTGGTGTACAAAAGTCTCAGTACAGAAGCCCCAGCTTGGGCCCCCTCCCCTGCCCAGGGAAAGCTTGAAAGGGCTAGTTGGGCTAGGGGGCTGGGAATGGCACAGATGTAGTAAATACCAGGAAGTGGGCCTAGGAATAGGCTAAGAAGCGGGCAGAAGTTGGGGCTGACCACAGAGGGGAGTGAGAACATGGGAGAAGTCACCTGGAGTTGTGCTGACAGGGAAATTGGGCCCTTTAGGCATGGCTAGTGGTTCCTGTGGACATGTTGAGATATCAGAGGTGAAGGTATTCTGGTGGGATCCCCCTCCCAAGGGACCTTGGCTCTAGTCCTAGCTTACCACCAGCTTGCTGTGTGAGCTTGGGCAGGTTGCCTCCCGTCTCTGGGCCTGCTCCATCTGTAAACTACGAAGTAACTGGATAATTAAACCACCGATGCCCAACGTGGAGGTCCCAGGCCCCACCCAAGGGTCTGCAGAGAGGGCCTGACATCCATGAGTATTTTTGAGGATTCTGCATTAAACCATCCAATATAGAATGCAGAAGTCCCTCATACTTGAGTCCTGGAAGCTGACACAAGTCCTCACTAGGATGTATCCGCTATCCGCTCAGCTTTAGTCTAAGGTCTCAAAACGAATGCTTTATTAAGGTGGCTTTTTTTTTTGGGAGGAAAAACAAAACAACTTCTCAAGCCACAAAATCCTCAGGGAATCCTAAGGGCTCTGGGGACCCCTCTTATGGTTAGGACCCCTTCTTATGTCTGGTTTGGAAACCAGACAGGAGGAGGGCAGGGAGGGAGAGTCCTATTAGGTCTGACTGGATTCTGATACTTGGTGAGGGGGGGAAGGAATATCCTCCTCCCTCCCATGGCTCTCCTTGCTCTCTCTTTGTCCCAAGACCCCGTCCACTATGAGATTATTGCAAGTATCCTGAGCTCCCACCATCCAGCCTGGCCTGGAGACTCTTAAAGAGTTGTGCATAGAATAAAGGCCAGAGATGCTGAGGAGGAGGTGGCCTCGGTGTGAGGTTACAGTGGAAGGGGCTGAGCATGGGAACACTCTGTGCCCTGGGGATTCTGCTTAAAGAAATCAGACCTGGTTGGAGTGGACCCTCCTTGCCCTGTCCTCTGCAGTGTCCTGATTCAGTTCTTCCTCTCCTTGCATCTGCTAGTAGCAACCAAGAACTCATTGTCCCAACCCGGAATGGCACACGTGTTCCGTTTCCCTAAGCCCAGGGCCTCAGAAGTGTCCTTGAGTAGAAGTGGGACTCAGACCCCTACCCATGTTTCCTCTGGGGATTGGCACTTAGCCTGTCCCTTCTGTTGCAACACCACAAAGCACTTGTCTATAGATTTCAGCTCCCCTCCTTCAGCCTCACCCAGACTCAGTCTATGAAGGAAGNAGATGCCAAAGAGTTGTGGGGCAGCATGAGATGGGAACAGGGTTCCTGGCATTCAGTTAGCAACCTGTGTCTAAACTTTCCCTCTACTTGGGGAGTCCCTCTGAATCAGGAGCCCCCAAACTGGAAAAGACACCAGGTCCTAAGCAACCTCCTGAAGCACATAAGGGACCCCTTATCAGATGTTGGGAACAACCAGGGACCTGGAGTCTTCCAGGCAACCCGGGTGAGATTTGGGTTAGACCAAGCCAAGTCCCAGAGGCTCCTGACATCCCTAGAGGGGTTGACACATTAGAAGCCTCAAACTGGTGGCCGGTAGGCCTAAACCTCATTGTTCATTGGCACAGAACACCCTCCTTCTGCCCACTCACACAGTTCTGCTTCCTCCAACCTCCACTCACCCCACTTTCCTTCCTGGTGGTATCTGAGTTTATACCCATGCACCCTGCCTTCCCCCCACTGTCAGCCTTTGTAGACTCCAGTCCCAGGCAAGCTGTAATGGAAGGGCTTGCAGAACCTCAGTCTTCAGGGGAGTGTTTGGGGATGATGGTCCCAAGCCCCCCATGTTCTCATCTGGAAACCTGCGGGTTCTCAGCTTTGCCCTCCTGGGCCTCTGCTTCTCCAGCCTTTGGGGTGACACACATCAGGGAAACACAGGTGCAGGAGGGGTCTGGCTGAGAGTAAGGCAGATTTGGGGGAATGAGAGGGAGGGAAAAAGCCCAGATCTTTAGACAGTCCCTGCACGGGAGGGTGGAGGCCTGTGCTATCGGCTGGGGTGACCATTACAAGGCACATGGTACATTGGTGAGTGGAGGTACAGTTAGGGTGCCTGGGGAGGTTTGAGGAGCACAGGCAGCAGCTGGAGTTGATTTAAGGGTGGAAGCTCACGGAATAAGAGGCAGGGTTCTACATTAGGAAGGGAAGAAGGCCTGGCATTTCTGTTCCCAAGATGTCCTATTATCTGCTGCTCCTGAAGAAGTTAAGACAGATCTAACTTTTATTGATGCCCAGCAAGACCCTGTGGTTCCATTCACTTGCTGTGTGACTTTGGGCAAGCGTGTGGCCCTCTCTGTTTATTCTATATAATGGATATGAAGGACACGTGACTTTGGAGACCCCTCTTTCAAGGCTGTGGTCCTAAAGTACTCTCTCAGTGGAAGAACCTTACAGGGATCCTGGGAAGAGCTAAGAATCCAGACTCGGTTAATGGTCTGGGGACAGGAGTGAAGGACCCCAGGGGTCCAGTTGTGGCAGGGGAAAAAGAACGGCTGAGGTAGATTGTGTCACAGAAAGGAACCAAAAAACAGCTCCAAGAAGATGGAGCCTTTCCCCCTTCCAATTCTTCTGTCCTAGTGAAGCAAAAACACAGGCCAATGACGAGTGAGGCCTCAGGCCAGCAAGGATGGGGTCCTGAGCTGGGGGGAGAGGGACTAATGCTTGGGAGAGATGGGCTCTGTCCAGATAGTGAGAAGGGTGAGGGCCCTCTGACCATGACCTTCCCTGGTGCTCAAATCTCCTTGCAGGTAGGGGTCCTGGGGAAAGCTCTGTGAGATTAGGATGAAAAATGTGGCCATGGCTTCCCTACAGCCTCAGGCCATGCCTGGCTCTGCTCATCCTGCTTCCCTGCCTGCCCTGGCTTCCTGCAGCAACCAGCTAAGAGATCTGAAACCTTTTCTTCTAGGCTGCTGGAGAATGGGGCATCCACAGGGCCATTCTAGGACCTTGGCATGGTGGTGCTTAAAATAACTTGCCAAGGGTAGCCCAGATGTCACCATTCTGATGTGTGGGATGGAGGTATAGCTCTTGTAAGGGTGCCACATACAGGGGAAACAATGGAGTGACAATTCCTGGCACCATGAGTCCTGTAGAATCAGGCTGCTTGTGCTTGGGGCCCATCCTCAATGCTCCGTCTTACAGAGATGGTAACAGGTGAATAGCTGGCCATGGAACTAGTCTCCAAGCTAGCTGTGGGTAGAGGAAAAAGAGAATGAGCAGGCCTGGGTCAGGATGGAGCTACCTGTCTCTCTGGAGGCCTCTTGGGGGTCAGGGAAGCAGAGGGAAGGAAAGGCATTCTGCATGGCAGAATGAATACAGCTACCCATGGTGCCAGGCAGGGTGGCTTATATCCTGGGTATGATGTGTGCTCATGTGTGCATACACGCAGTGTGCCCTCTCAGCCTCACCCTGAGTGTAGCTCCCTCCCAGCATCCTCAGTGAATCAATCATTGCCACATCACCACTGATGGGACAGTCAGGAGTCTAAGACCTTGTGAGAGCAGCTGCTATTCTGGGCCTCAGTTTTCTATCTGTAACTCCAAGGGAGGCTGAGCCAGGAAGGGCTAAACAATCTTCTTATTTGCATAGTCTAGGATTCTTATGGCCCCCACACGTCCAGCTCAATCTGCACTTGTCCCTGGCTTGTCCCCTTCCAATGAGTCACCTCAGTTGGCATAGGGGAATGACAAGAGACTCTAGGCCCTGTCTAAAGCCTCCACCTTCTATTCCACAGAGCTGCCTAGCCCCCCAATTCCATAATCCTGCACATAATGTGCCCCAGTCAAGATGGGCTGTCCCAGGCCAAGGGCACATCCTGGGATGATGGTCCCTTGTGCAACCTAGGATTTCTGGACCATGAGAATGGGTCACAGGCCTGGAGCCTTGTCAGATTTGAGACAAAACAAGTCAGTTTCCCAGATGCTGCCCCAGAGAACCCTCAGCTGCAGGGTGGCAGGAAGCCAAGGTTTATGTCACGTCCCCAGAGCTATTTTTTTCCAGCCGAGAACCACTTGGCAACAGAAATGTCTCGAGGGTTCTGAGGACATTTCCTTTCAGAGAAGATAGGGCTGGGGACACGGAAGGGGATCTAGGACTCCCATAAACCCTGGCAGCCTGGAGCTAGAGCACCCATGTGGTCCATGCTTCCATATCCCCTCCCCCACCATCCACGGTAGAAGCTAGAATCGTTCGCATCAGAGCAGCAGGGCTCTAGTGTCCTTGATCCTTATAAAAGATAAGCAGCTCCCTAGGACATGCTATCGAGAGGTGTTCTAGAACTAAGACATCTCCCCAGCAGGTCCTTTCTCAGTGTGCTAGAGCCTCATCTATAGTTGAGCCAGACAGACATTTTATCTGGACATTTTATCCTGGACATTTCATCTGCTGTGCTTAAGACCTTTGTCTACAGGGAACATCTCAGATATACATCTGGAACCAGCAGTACCTTGTGACCTCTCATCTGAGGAGTCTAGACCTCATCNGTAACAGAGCTCCCAACCAAGTGCACCTAAGTGCNCCTTCCGAGCAAAGGCACCCCACCTCACACTTGTACCCCTTCATACTGCTGTCAGCCCTCACTCTTTAGGGTTCTTTATCCTGCCAATGTCTACACTGTCAGATCTCCAAGTTTCCTCCCCAACTCCCTGCTCTAATTCTCCTCCTGTCCAGTTCCCCTTCCTACAGGAACGGTGGCAANTCTGTCCAGAGATCCTCACCCCCAATTTATTCCACACCCCCACAGCCTTTTCCATCCTTCTCTCAGGGATCCCCTCTTACCACNAGGCAGCCCCTTTTCTCTGGTAGGCCCACCAGGGGTGATGTGGGATGATTCTAGGCAGGGGAAGGGCGAAGACCCTTGTGCCAAGCATAATATGGCATCCCCATGAGAGTGGGGCAGTTCATGAGGGAGTAGCACCAGTTGACGCCCTGTGCCCTGGTCCACGGGAACTTAGGGAATGAGCCATAGGGCTAAAAATGAGGCCTCGGGCCTCCACAGGGCTGCCCTCTCCCTTAAGGGAACCCCATGGTGGGGCCATTCTTGGATCCAAAGATCTACTCCCACTTCGCCTGGTGGCTCTGAAATCCAGACTCAACACTGTGGTCAATGTGGGGTCAGCCAAGCCTGTCCCTTTTGGGAGGCAGACTGTGCCTACACTGTGGTCTCATACTCCAGCAGCTCCTGGGAGGTGCCCGTGCTCCGGTACTGCAACCTGGGCGTGGCAGGTGAAGAATACTCCAAAGCCAGAATGGTCTTCCGGAGCCGGCGGTCAATAAAATGAGCATCCCATGCTGGGTACTTTTTCCGAGGCAAGTCAATCCGAATGACAGGCCCCTCTGTCCGCAAGGGGCGAGCCACTGGCGTGGGAGGCAAACCAGGTCGCACCTGGAAGACAGGTGGCGTAGGAGTACCAGCTCGCTCACCTCCCACTGAGGCCCCATCCCGCTCAGGGNCTGTAGTCCTTGGCAGAGATCTTGGTGGACTTGTGATGGCATCAGCTGGAGGGGCACAAGGTCCTGGGGCTTCAGGGAAGATGCAGCCAGGTGCCTGGGGCCTCAGCATGGGCCCATTGGGGTGCAGGAGACANTAATAGACACACATAAAGAATATGCCCAGGGCAAAGCTGGAGGCCACCACACACACCAGGATGAGTGAGTAGAAGTCAGTGGAGAAGTTTTGGCTGGAGTACCAGAAGCCAGTGAGCGCTGCATTCTCTAGCAGCACGATGCAATAGTAGAGGGTCACACGACGGCGGCTTCGGCCCTCCTTGACGTTGAACCAGCAGAAGATGTAGATGATACCCACCACCATATTGTAGATGATTTCTTCCCACTTGGACATGCAGAAGTCTGTCTCACCCTGGATAACCCAGAAGGTCATGATGCACCAGTGGGCTACGATGAAAATGCCAAAGTAGAGCTTGTAGACGCTGGCGAAGAGGGCGAAAGCCAGGGTTCGGGCTGCAATGGTGAACAGGTGCCANAGTACTTGGGCTACAGCACCCTTGTAGGACAGGGGCCGCTTGTCATCTCTTGAGTCTCTCAGCACCTTCTGGTAGGATGCCAGTGTCCAGGCCAGGGACACAAGGGAGGCAGAGATGGAGAGGGCTGTGGAGACAGGGTAGGGATGGGGTGGGCTGGGTTAGGGGTGGGTCCAGGTTGGGTCTGGAGAGGAGGTTCTGGGTCGGACCTGGGTTTTGTGGAAGTGTGAGGGAAGGGTCTGTGGATCAGGTATGAGGAAGGTCTGGTTGGGGGTCTTCAAGGGCAAGGATATGGAGTGGGGGNAGGGAATAAGTGGGATACTTCTGTGGGTATGGGAGTATAAAGGGGAGTAGATTTGGGGTGATTTTGATCTCTATGGGTGTTAAGTCTAGGATTCTTGTATGGGGTAGCCAGGGTTCAGGGGTCTTGGTGGAGGGTGGGAAATCCAGGACTCTGGAGTACAAGAGGAGGTCAAGAAGGGATCATTAAGTCACGGAGGAGTCAGGGGACCCATTAGAAGATATGAGGCTGGGAATGGAGGGACAACCAGAGCTAAGCANAGTTAGGGAGGGGATCCCACNTGAGACACTACATTCTTGGCTAGAGAGGGCAGGCAGGTGTCCTCAGGGGGCCTGAGGACTAGTGATGGAGGCTGGGGACACTGAGGGTAGGTTAGGCAGGGTGTGGGTGGGAAGCGCATGGAGTGCTTCAGAAACAGATGGTGTCGCTTTTCTGTGACACTGACTGCACTGGACCGGAGTGTTTCAGAAGGGACAATGTTGGGGCTAACGGGACCTGGTGCAAGGGAGGAGACCAGGACATCCAGTGAAGGGATAGGTAGACAGACTCTCTGGAAACTGATGGTGATTGGACAGGTCTGTAAAGCAATGGGTCCCCAGAGGATGCAGACCAGGACTCAACAATTTGTAGAACATAGAGGCCAGAGGACTCCCTCAGGGGGCCTAAGGTTTGTTGGAGGGAGTATAGGGCAGAGGAAGATATGGTCTGCTCTGGCAATAGGGAAGGGAAAGAGAGGAGCCCAGGGTTTCTGAGGGGTGGTGTCAGAGTGGAAGAAACAAGCCAGAGGAAAGGGGAGATCTGGAGATGCCTAGGGGGTGATGAGGGCCTGTGGTTCCCTAAACCTTGGCCAGGGAGGCCTGCCTTGGGGCGGGGCGCAGGGTATCCCTGGGGGCCAGCACGTAGCAAGCAGCAAGCGGGGCTCACCAGTCAGCAGGTCTGGCTGTCGACTGTGGTAGACCAGCAGGCTGAGCTGCAGCACCAGCTGCGGCGCGCTGCGCAGGAAGGTCTCCAGCAGACGCAGCATGCTCACATCCGCGCTCTCGAACAACATCCGCCAGTAGAAGTGGCGACGCAGCCGCTCCCCACGCCAGCGGCTCTGTAGCCCCAGGTACAGGGCGCGCAGATACCTGCCGGGGAAGTGGTGCTCAGGTCCAGGCTCCGCCCGGCTCGTGTTCCCGCCCACCTCAGCCTCCCAGCCGTCCCCTGCCTCAAGGACCTACTCTGTGGCTGTAAAATGGGCTCGCCTCTCNGGGACGTGGTTGCAGAGCTCTGAGTGCATCCATTAGCTTCTAGCCTAGTCCTGTCCTCATCTCCAGTTTAGAGGAAGGAACTGGGAACCAGTGACCATAGCATTTGCTCAAGATCACAGAGCTAGCCAACAGGGGAACCAGAACTCAATTCCGGGCACTAACCATTAGACAACACCGCTTCTTGCTGGAAACTTTGAAGAGGTTTGGCCATGGATTTCCTGTATGGATCATAGCTGGTGCCAGGTCCCAGGCCTGACCCATTGCTCCCTGGCCTCAGCTGCTTACCCAACGAACTCAACAGTTGTTTGACACAGGCCACAGATTCCAGGGCATTTAACAGACTCCTCACTGGCCTCCCGGCTTTTACCCTTGCTGCTCCCTAACCCTGGAGTACCCTCCCTGTTCCTTAACCTCACCCCAGCTCCAAACCTAGGTAAGTCTTGCTCCTNTTTCAAATATCAGGCTTCTGCTGACCACCTCCCTCGAGTTAGGAGCCTCCTTCAGCATCTCCCCTCCCCCACCCCCAATCTGCTCCAGCCCTTGCCACAGTGGGTTGAACTGTCCCGCTAGGCACACATCTCCCTCAGCTCTAAACTCCATGCCACTGACTACATCACCTGCTAAATGCAACACACTGAGCTTTTACCACACAGTAGGTGCTCAAGCCGTGTTCACAAATGAATGAATGCATAGTGGCAAGTTTGNTGACTTCAATGGCTCTGATAACCTTGGAGTAGGTAGGAAGGATCTAAGCTCTGAGTTCAATTCGACTCGACTTCTAATTTACTCTGTTGAGTCTGTGCTCATTCTTACCCAAGTAGCAGAGAGGATGGATGTTGAAGATCAGTGCTCACGTGGTATGAGGAATTGAGTCTAATTTCCCCCTGTGACCACAGAACATGCCTTTCCCCAGACCCTGAAAATCTTTGAATATGACNGGTTGGCTCTTTGTCCAAACCACAGAGGGATTCTCTAAAAGTGGCTTGCCAGAAAACAGGCAGAGAATGTCCAACACAGATCCAGTGACCTATTGCCTGAACCTCAAACTGAGGCACTGGGGATGGGAAAGTGCTGGCATTTCTAGGACATTGGAACCAGGGGACCAACTATATACATGGTGTGCTGACAGCTTGNGGAAGGAATCACGGTGCAACAGGGTCTCCGCATGANAATGAAAGGGGTGGGCTTGATGGCTATGACCTTCCCAGAGCTAGTGTTCTATGTCATGGACTCTCTTCCCAAAATGTGGCCAAGAACATCCAATTTGGGGCCCTCTTAGCACCAATTAATGCTGCTGGCACATCCCCAATATGACTGACACCTGGTAGCCAGGAAGGAAAACAGGGCTGTTCCCTTGGCTACTTGGCAACCCCAGGACTAGACTGCGTTTCTTCTGATGAGTGGTGGTAAGTCATTTCCCTGTGTTACCCCGTTTTCTGAATCTCCCNCTCCCGTNCCCCGTTCTCACAAAGGATTCCTGCAGGCAGCATCCGTCACTCAGTCATACAGCAGATGTGCTTCAGCCTAACTCTGTACTAGGTTTTGTGCCCCTACATATCCCATCCTTCCATGAGAGGGAGATGGGAAACTTTGGCAGGGAAGAGGGGCAGTCAGGGAAGATTTCCTACAAGAAATATTACACCCTCTCATCCCCTCTCTCTTTCCTGACAGTATCCCATGTAGCTCAGGCTGGTCTAGAACTAAGTAGCTAAGGATGACTTCGAACTCTGAATCCTCTTGCCTCTACCCTCTGAGTGCTGGCGTTACAGGCATGTACTGCTATGCNAGGTTCTGTTTGTTTTATTTTGTTTCTGTTTTTAAGGTAGATTCTCATGTAACCAGGCTGATCTCAAACTCCTTACTTAGCTCAAGCTGGTCTTGAATTCCTAATCTTTCTGCCTCCACCTCCTGGCTCCCTTTCCATAGGCACTGCAATGCCTGGTTTTAATTTCTGTTTTCAAGTACATGTTGGCACCAGGCATGGTGGTACCGTCTCTAATCCCAACATTTAGGAGGTTGAGGCAGGAGGACCACAAGTTCAAGGTCAGCTTGGGCTACAAAAAGAGACATCTCAAAAACAAAAAACACCAAGTCAATCAACCGATTCAGCAGTAAAATAAAAACACTAGTGGTGGGGGAAAGCTGGAAGGATGGCTCAATGGTTATGAGCACTGGCTGCTCTTCCAGAGGACCCAGGTTCAATTTCCAGTACCCACATGGTGGCTCACAACCACCTGTAACTCCAGTTCTAAGGGATCAAATGCTCTCTTCTGTGGAAACTGCACTTACATGGTGCACAGACATACATGCAGACAAAACACTCATATGCATAAAATACAAATAAGTAAATCTTACACACACACACACACACACACACACACACACACACACACGGACAGCAATAGAGGAGAGCATTCAGGAGAATGGGCAGATGCAAAGTGCAATGGGAGCCCATACTATTTCAGGGAAATAGGCTGAGGTTTGCTGGGCTGGGCCTAGACTGGAGGCTTCCAATAAGATGGGGCACAGGAAGACCAGAATTTTCATAATTCATCACATGGTGAAAGTTCATTAAATGCTGCAGCCAAGCCTAGGTTGCAGGGCTAGGGACATTACTTAGCAGTGGAGGACATGCTTAGCATGCACAAGGCCCTGTGTTCCATCCCTGAAAAAAGGAATCTGGACTGGAGAACATAGGTTTAATTTTTAATCTGAATCCCAGAACTGGAGATGATAGGATCAGCTCAGAGCCTCGAAAGCCTACTCTGAGGGCTGACTTGGAGGGAAGCCAAGGAGAGGCTGGGGCTGGTCCAGGCTGGAGTGACAGGGCTGAGCTAAGGGAGTGAGCAGAGGGGAAGAAAACAGACCCAGAAGCAGCCAGAGGTGAGGACTATGGGGTGGGCGGCAGGTGGCCCCAGCTTCTGAGGGCCCCAGAACCCAGACTTTTATCCAGGCCTGCCCACAGCCCACTCCCTTTGTCATCCCTGTGGCTCTGACTTCGAACAGGAAGGAGAGGCCAGCTGGTCCAACGTGAAGGGGCCTGGGGAGCTGGGGAAGAGCAATACCCTGGAAGTTTCTCTGAGGCTAGGAGACCATCTGTTTCCACCCAGGTTAGGATGAGGGTGGTGCCAGCCCCGCCAGCATCCATCACCACCTGGCAGACCTCCTGCTACTTCCCCGCCTACTCCTGCTCTTTNCTCTGCCAGCTTCCAGCTAACNGCAGACAAAGGGCTCACGTCGTCCAGGACTGGGATGGGGAGGGCTGGACAGGAGGCTCCTGCCACCTGTCCACGGTGCTTTGGGGTCAGAGGGTGGCATAGAAACCACCCTGCACCCTAGGGACAAAAGACCTAGCCTTTTTGAGCCCAGCCTCTCTCGGGTCCTTTTGGCAACAGGACCAAAGCAGTGACTGTTCCTTCCAGGCAGACTAACTACTCGATGCCAGGCACCTGGGAGATGTTCATGGGCTTAGGAGAGTGTTTGAGGCTTGTGGGGGAAATTTGGCTTCAAAGCCCAGGGAAAAACTGCAGAATCAAAATTAATAAATGTTTAATTAAATGTCTGCAAAACAGAACATGATGTCAGCTAGTCATTTGCAATTTGGCTTTTATCTGGTTATATATAATTTACATTTGATGTTTGATGTGGCTATGTTTTAATATGCTTGATAGATGTTGAGCCACAGAGGTCTTAAAACAACACTGTCCAGAACATGAAACATTTCCCTGGCCTCAGTTTCCCCTTCTCTGAAACAGAGCTGGCACCTGTCATCCTGTCTGCACCACAGTCACCAGAATGAAGATCCCAAAGGCAAGATGGAGGTATCCTGGGTATGTGGGTTTGTGTCCCAGCCCTGCCCTGGACCCTGCTTTATGGCTTTGAATAGTCTCTGCTTCCCTGAACCTTATTTTTTCCCCTTGTTGTAAGCATCAAGTGATGGAGTTAACAGTAATTTCCAAACTATAGAGGGATGTGCACACAGTGGTAGTGGAGAGAAGAGGAGCATATCTTGGGTGGAGGTCTCTGGCTCCTTCTGGCCACCAAGCAACTGCTCTTGGAACCTCCTCCAGGAATCCCACTGCACTCTCTGCTGCCTTCTCTGTTTGAAAGGAAGTTGAAAGAAGCAGATGTTACCACGTATGGGACTGGTAACACCCACACAGGACACCCCATCTCAAGAAAAGGAATCCAGACTTGCTGTTCTCCAAAATGTGCCACTCCCATCCACCTCTCCAGTCCCCGCTCCATCCGTCTCTCTCGGGTGGATGCTACAACCTGGTACAGGCACCTCCCATCCTTTCTTGCCAGGACAGGCTCGTCAGCCTTCTCTGTGGGTCTCCATCCAGCCACTCCTGCCCCCTACAGTCCATTCCACGCATAGCAACCAGCCAGGAATTCCTAAAGCCTGAGGGATCAGGTCACCCCCTTTCTGGAAACCTCACACAGGCCTCTTATCACACTTGAAATGAAACCCAAGCTTCTCCCCTCAGCTCGCAGGCTCCCACCCATCTGGCCTGCCCATTTCTCTCACTGTATCTCAAACCACTGCCTGCTTGTTCTCCACACCCCAGCTGTATTGGAAGTTCCCTGCCAGACTTGCTCCAGCCTCAGGACTTTCTCACTTGCTGTGTGCTCAGCTTGGAACACCCTTCCCCAGATCCTGCTCTGGCTGGCTCCTCATCAGCTCTCCTGGCACATTCTTTGAGGAGGCCACCCATCCCACACTGGTGCTTCTCACTTCCAAGGATCATTCCAGTCCGTCACATGCCTGCCTTGCTTCTGATCCTCCAGCCTTATCTCCCGAGCGCTGGGATTGCCGGTGTGAGACACCACATCCTGTTTATGAGTGCTGGGATCAATCCCAGGGCTTTGTGCATGCTATGCACACTCTGTCAACTGAGCTCCATCCCCAGCCCCTAGACATTTTCTTTCTATTCTGTCACTGGTGCTCCATGAGGTAGGGACCTTGTTTATATTGGTCACCTGAGTGTCCTCTGCTTTTGCACAGGTAGAAGATGGGGATAAATGTTGAATGGACTGATAAATGAGTCTTGTCTATGTCTCCTTCTTGGTCTCAGCAGGCCCTGGGCCTCTGTCTCAGTCTGCACAAAATCAGAACACTTCCCAAAACCCCACTCCTCATCATTCTGTTGTTCTTCCTCCAGGAAGTCTTCCCTGGTGCCCCTCTAGCCTGGTTAGGCTACTTTCCTCTATGATTCTCAGATGTCAGTGGCCTGAAGCCCAGGGCAAGCTCTTAACCTACAGGCCACTGTAAGTTGTGTCCCTACTTTATAGGGGTATGGAGACATGTATTGGAACTGAACTTTCTGGTTCCCAGGTTCGCTTGGATTTTTGAGATAGAGTCTTGCTATATATAGTTCTGGATGGCCTGGAATTTACTGAATACTTCAAGATGGTCTCAAACTCACGAGATTTCTCCTGCTTTGTCCTCCCAAGAGTTAGGATTACAGACATGAACCCTGTTGTGTCGTTTCTGACTTCCTATCTTTAAAACAAACAAAAAATTCATTGGTGTGTATGTGTGTGTGTGTGTGTGTGTGTGTGTGTGTGTGTGTGTGTGTGTACATGTGTATAGGTATGTGTGTGTCATGTGTGGAGGTCGGGGGACATCCTGAAGGAGTCAGCTCTTTCCTCCCATGAGAGAGACCCAAATCAAGTGATCAGGTCTGTTGGTAAGTGCCTTAGCCTTCTGAGCCATCTTGCCAGCCTCCAGCTCACTGTCTCTTGCTAAGAGAAGAAGTGAAGGACGCTCTAGAAGAGAAATCTGAAGAAGCAGGAAGCATAAACAGGTGGGGCAGGGAGCAAAACTGCCTGGTCTGGGAAGTAGAGAAGCCAACAGTTAGTGTTTGAATCCACCTGCTCCAGATGGACAGCTACCTCAGGACTCTACAACCTCCATGAGCAGGCAGCAGGATCAATAAATGGACAGAACTCACTCTTCTTCCCCTACCAGGTCACCCCTGTGACCCGGCATCTTCCAGAGCCCAAGGGATTTGCTTTAATGGACAGAAGGAGGGGGAAATGTGTCGGTGGGAGTCAATGTTCCTGAGAAACTTCTGGGCTTATCCTATCTCTCTCTTGTTGCTGAGTGACCCCAAGTCTCTAGCATGAGGTGATGTTTCTGTCATTGGCTTTGTCTCCATTCAGACAGGCAAACCTGGCCTCAGAGCCCAGCTCAGTGTCTGTCCCTTGAGTGGCAGTCTTCTCTAGCCATTCCTTTACTGTTGTCAGTCAGTCTGTGAGTCTCTTGCAGGGACCCCAAGCCAGCCCACCTGTCTACCCTGTGACCTACACATCATTCTGTTGTCCAGGTACTTTGTTCATCTGACTGTCTGCCCTGCGGACACAAGCTATGCTTTCTCCTTGTGGGTCTGTCTGCCTGGGGCTCCCAGTCCTTCACTGACTGGTCCATCTGCTGGCCTGCTGCTCAGCTCGTGGCTCGGCATGACTGCCCGTTTTCCAGCCGTCCTCCCCTGCTTGATTCTCTTCTTCCTGACTCTGGGTTCCTTTCTGTCTGTCTGTGTCTCTCACATCCTCAGCTCCTCCATCTGTCGGTCTCCGAGTTTCTTCTCGCCCCTCCCCACTCCCCCTCAGGGCTCTGGGCCAAAACCACAGCAGCTTCCAGAGGCTCCCCCGCTCTGCCTGTTCCATCCAGGAAGCCACCTGCTAAAGACCTCTGTCTCTAAGATGGACCCCACCCTGTGACACCTTCAGGCTGAGGGTGGGGCTGGGGAGACAGCAGGACTCCATCCTCCAAGCCCTTCACCATCTTGTAGGATGACAGAGGACAGTGTACAGCACTTATCGACAATGATGTCAACTCACATTAAGCAGCAACCTCCTAGTGCAATTGGGAAACCAGAAAGTGGTAATATGGTATAAGACACTTAAGCAAGGCATCTTGAAGGAGTTGTCCACTCAGAGGCCTTGTCAGAAAGGAGGCCTGGTATTTTCTAGCCAGGTATGATGGTATTCACCTGTTATCCTGTGCTTGGGAAGCTGAAGCAGGAGAATTGCTGGTCTGAGGGTAGCCCAGATTGTTTAATGTGAGCTTATCTCAAAATACAAAACAAGGTAGCTGAGGCAGAAGGATTTCTGTGAGTCCAAGGCCAGTCTGTGCTACGTAGTAGCTTCCAATTAGTCTATACTTCATAGTGAGGCTCTGTCACTACACAAAGCCAAAAGTCAAAATTACTAACTGAAGGAGGGTTGGTAGTTTNTGGCAAGGCTGAGATGCTTTCCAGGGTGCCTGTCCCACTGAAAGCTGTCCTTGAGAATAGATGACCAGAGGAGACCTGGCTAGGTGAGTTTCTCTTGGGGGCTGTTTCTCTACCCTCTGAGGAAAGTACCTGCCATTCATTCAATACATTCTGTTTGGGGCCCAGCTAAAATCTTCACTGCAATCCTGTGACGTCTGTGGATAGGAGTCCATCTTCTGATGAGGACAACTGAATCTCATCAGAGGAAAGGTTCATTTGATGGTGTGTGTGTGTGTGTGTGTGTGTGTGTGTGTGTGTGTGTGTGTGTATGAGAAACAGAGGAGGGATGGTGACTGGGGATTGATCGTGGTGTGGGGGTGTGTGTGTTTGCACACATGTGTGTGTGCATGAGGGGAGGGGGGATTGGGGATTGATCCCAGGACCCTGTACATGCTAAGCGTGTGCCCTGTCATTGAACTATCTTCTCAGCTCCACTTGACATTTATTTCCCAAATCCTTCTGAGTACCTAGTATGTGCCAAGAACTATGGTAGACACAGGAGTGGGCAAGAGGAGAGCCAACCCATGTGCTAGGAACTCTTTTAAGTAACGGAGGTCTGGATATTGATGAAATCGGCATGCAAACAGGGGAAAAACATGTTCTATAGGCTCCAATCATGTCCCAAACAAGGTCAGCTCAGCACAGAGGAAATCAGTGGAACTGGAGAAGTTTGGCAGTCAGGAAAAATTTTCTGGAAGTCGTGATTGCTGATCAGTCTGAAGCAGGCACATGAGCTGAGCAGGTGAAAAGGAAAAGAGGAGGGAGAGTCTGGGAGAGNAAACAACTTGAGCAAAGGTCCTGAGGTCAGTGACGGGGAGAAAGGGAGAGGTGAGCTGCACTGCGTGTGAGCTGCCCTTTACCATGTGACCCAGGAAGGTCTTCAATGGTGCAGTAGTTTTAGAGGTAACACTTGGCTGTGGGGAACTCACTGCAAGGGGCCAAGAGTGGAGGGTAGGCTGCTTGCCAGATGAGAATAAAGGATGACCTTTTATCAAAAAAAGGTGACAATTATCAGACATTTGGAGGAGAGACTGGGCCCAAGGTCCAACGGATGGGAAGCACTGGAGATGTGTCTCAAGACAGGGTGGTGTCCCTCATTCCAGCAGGGCATGGATCGAGCCAGCCAAGGAACACAGCCTCCACCTGTGGCTTCTGCAGTGCAGCCCAGGAAGCGGGGCTTCAACATCTCTTCCCATTGGTTTACCCCTCAATTCTGAGCACTCCTGCAAGGATGCGAAAATAGGCCCTTCCTGGGGTTGGCAGCCAAAAGAATCCTAAATGTCAGTAAAGAATGTGATTTTACACGTTTGGCTCCCATTTCATGTGGCGCGGGGAGCCAGGCTGTCTCCCTCCTCCTTACAGCCCCCTGCAGAGTCACATCCCCTCTTCTTTGCTGGCATCAGGCCAAATACTTCCGGCCACTGATTTTAGGCCCTAGCTAAAAACCTGTGACTTTCTCCCATCCCACCCTCTCTCATCAGCTCCCAGCCGGGGTCCATATTCTTGCTTAGTAGAAGAACAGACAGCTGCCCTGAAGCCAAGTATTTGGGATCAAGTTCTGGCCTCTCACATCCCTCCTTTCTCTGGACCTTAACTTTCCCATCTATGTTATGGNTTGGTGATATGCAGGAGAGACTAAAACTCAGTGCCCTGTGCTCTGAAGGTCCTTTGTTTGCTCTTTCTCTTCCCCTCAGTCTCTGGGTGGAGGGAGGATGTCAGGAGACAGTGGGGAGAGCCTGGATTCTAATCTCCTGGTGACATCTGAAGGTACTGGGAAACTAACGCAGAGAGGTTGTGGTCTGATGGAGATCTCAAGAGTAGAGTGCTCTGATGACTGAGCTGATTTCACTTTCTAGGGTTCTGGGGAGCTACAGAGGCATGCCCCATTTGAAGAGGCAGCCATGCCTCAGCTCTAACCATCCATGCCCTGGGAGAATATGGAATTCAATGTTTTCCCTTATACATTTTTCAAGCCCCGCTGGCAATTAGGATATCAATGCAAAAAGGAAAGTCCCAGGCTGGAAATTATGGCAACTAATTAAAGAAATATCACATGATTTTAAAAGAAAGCCTTCGTGGGTTTATATGCATCACATGCTCAGTAGTTAAGAGCACTGGCTGCTCTTCCAGAGGACCTGACTTTGGTCCCCAGCACCCACATGGTGGCTCACAACCATTTGTAACTCCAGTTCCAGGGCATCCAATGCCTTCTTCTGACCTCTGCAGGCACCCAGGCACGCACATGGTGCATAAGCATACGTGTAGGCACAACACTTTTGTACATAAAAATGAAATTTTAAAAATCCAGGCATGGCAGTACACACCTGCAATCCCAGTGATGGCAAACTGGGAGTGCAAGACAGGCTGATCCCTGGAAGTTACCTGGCCAGCTAGTCTAGCCTTCTTGGTGAAGTTCCAGGCCAATGAGAGACTCCTGTCTCAAACAAAAGGAAAAATGACCCTGGAGAATGTCCTCTGACCTACACACACATGCACACCTGCACATGGTACACATACATACCTACAGGCAAAACACTCGTGCACATACAACAAAAATAAATTTGGGGAAATTTAATTCACTTAAAAATGTGTTTCATCCATCCCTCTGCTCCCATTCCAAGGGCTCAAAAGCTGTTGGTGGCTGGTGGCTACCACATTAGCCATCGAAGACACAGAACACTGCTGACCCCACAGAGTCAGCAGACATCATTGAACTCTACAAAACCAAGTTAGCCAGTAGTCAATGACATTAATGATATAATGTGAGGTTCATCAGCCTAGTCACTCTGCTTTTGTATATGTTTAAAATTTCGCATACTAAAAACTAAAACGCTGCTTTTAAAAGTAGGTATGCCAGGAGATAGCTCAGGGGTAGAGAGCACTTGCCTAGCATGTGTGAGGTGCTGGATTTGGTCCCAGCACTGTAAAAAGTAACAGGTGAATTAAATTTAAAGTGTAAATACATAAAATGAAAGCAACAGAAAGTAGGTGAGATAACATTATGGGGAACAAACACATCCCGGGCTGGGTCTCCCCAAAGGCCACTGGTTTGTGGCCTGCAGCATAGCAGTCCAGCAGCATAGGACTCGGTATTATAAGACCCCAAGTCAGGTCAGTGAATTGAAACCATAGGGGCTTTACAGTCATCTAGTTTGTCCTTTAAATTGAAGCAAAGTTCCTGCTTACAGCATCTCTGCCAGTTAGCCACTTCCTCCACACCCTCTGCTGGTGGGCGTTTGTGCCCTTGCAAGAGCCGAGAGGTCTTCTTGCTATTACGCAAAAGACCCTCACCTCCGTTTAACTTTGGATCATCTGTGTGCACCCTACCTTGGGGCCACAGAACAAGGATCCTTCCTTGGTGGAGCTCAGTAAGTAAGGGTTATTGAGAATTAGGACCCCAAGAGCTCCTCTTCAGCCCCTCCCCTTTTGTTACTAAGCTATAGGATGGGCTTCAAGTCAGACCACAAGGGCAGCCGCACATAGAGTTCCAGAGGATGCACCCTGTAACAAGTGCTGGCATCTCTGGAAGAACCCAGAGGCTGAACCATCATCTCTTCCACTTTATAGGCAAACTCTGGCTGGTGAAGCAATTCTGCCCAGGATCACACAGCTACAAGGTGACAGGATCCTGACCTGCCCAGCACCAGAGTGCTCTGCTCCTTCATTTTCTTTCCTGAGCCCTGGGAAAACTCAGGCCAAAATTCTCAAGGCCCCCATATGAACTTTACAGACAGAGGAAATGACTTGCCCAGGACTCTGGTCTCAGAAGTTCTGTTCAATTCACATTAACATTACTAAGCACCAACTTCACACAAGGAATCTTACTTCTTCTAACTCCTAAGTCAGCTATGCCCTTTTCCTCCGGGGAGCTGGACTCAGGGTTGCTATGTTTAGTCCTACCCTCAGCCCACTGGCAGCAGAAGGCTGAGACTGGAGTTCCAGCAACCTCACTGCTGTGCCCAAGCTGCAGGCTTTTACACCGCCTTAGCTCTGATACCACAGCCACGAAGCCAAAACCTGTTCCAGCAGGCTCCTCATCCAGGAACTGGCTGGATGCAAGGCCAGTAAAGGCAACAAGGACAAGGCCAGGCCTCCCTTGGCTTGTGATCTGTGGGAAAGCCAGCCAGATGGGCTGACAGCAGTGAGTGATGAGCCCAGGGGACAGCAGAGAAAGAGCCCAGAATATTAACAGCAGGTACTTTATTTTACATTAAAATAAAACATTTTAGATGCGTTTCTGATTTTTTTTTTCTTCCCATTCCCAAAATAATACCCGATTGATCAGTCTATAAGAACACACTTAACTAGGNTGGGGGATGGGCAATGGATAAAACACTTGTTGTGTAAATGTGGAGACTAGCATTTGAATCCTCAGAACCCACGTAAAGTATGTGTATGTGTGTGTGGTGAGGGCTGTGCAGGAGTGTGTGGGCCTGTAATCCCAGCACTCCTANGGTGAGGTGGGAAACAGAAACAGGAGAGTCCCCCAGAAAGTGGTGGGCTGGCTAGCCTGCTGTACACAATTGCAAAGCAACAAGAAACCTTGTCTCAAGGTATAAGGCTAGGACTGACCACCCAAGGTTGTCCTCTGACCTCTACACATGCCTGTAGCATACCCACTCTTGTACTCACATATGAAGGCACAAACACACACTCACACATGTGCACACAAAAGATTTAACTATATATGTTTAATCAACACTGGAAAGATGGCCCAGCAGTTAAAAGCACTTGCTGTTCTTGCAGAGGACCTGAGTCCAGTTCCCAACACCCAAAGCAGGCAGCTCACAACTGCCTGTAACTTGAGCCCGGAGCAAGTGCCCTCTGCTAGCTTCGGAGGGCAACTGCACTCACACATTCATATGTATATTAAAAATCATGCACTTAGCTAGCAGAAGGAGGGATGGCTTAGAACCTACACACAGTGGGGGGAGGGTAGGCTTGACCACATGGCTTTTAACCTTGGCTTTGCTGCCAAGTGGGAGGCTAGTCCTCTCTGTAACTCAGTTTCACATCTGTAAAATGGCTCAATAATGCTAGTTAACACTGAGCACTATTATGGGCTGAATAATGCTTAGTAATGTATAAAACACGTTCTATGTATTCTTTCACTACGCCAGCAGAGTGGTCGTTCACACAGGGACTATTATCCCCTCCTCACAGATGAGAAGAAAACCAAGGTTCAGAGAAGTTGAGTGGCTCATTGCAAACCATGGAGGTGGAGGGATAGGGTTTTGTTTCTGTGGGTCCTTGTGCTTCATCCTGTCTGTCACAGATGCAATGATAGAATCTGAGTCATGATAAACAATAACTCCAATTTTTAGTAATATTCTTTACTTTTTGAGACAGGGTCTCACTATGTAGCCCTAGTTGACTCTCTGCATAAACCAGTCTGGCCTTGAACTCTTAGAGACCTACTTGTCTCCCAAGTGTTGGAATTACTGAGGCAGGTGCTACCACACCCATCAAAATAGCTGATTTTTACAACAGACATGAATGTATACATTTATGTCCTAGTGAACTAAAAGCCAGATGTAAAATCTTCAAACAATACAAGAAATATCTAATTGTGGGCTGGAGATGTAGCTCAGGCCATAGAGTGCTTGCTTAGCACTGACTAAGTCCTGGGTTTGGTCCCCAGCACCACATAAATCAGAGTGTGGTGGTGCATGCCCTACAAACCTGGATCTTGAGGTGATTAGAAGTTCAAGGTCACCTGGGGCCACATAGTGGCCATCAAGGCCAGCCTGGGACAAAAAAGATCCTGTCTCAAAACGCAAGAAAACCTAAAATCTAATCAGCAAGTGGAAATCTCCCTTAATCACACCTCTTCCCAAGTAGACAATTTTGGGTGAGGCTGGAGTGCATAACTCTTCCATGAACAAAACTGCCAAGCAATTTCCACTTTAGGTTATAAAGATGACCTTTGCCTGGTTGAAGAAGTGGAAGATGGTGTGAAGGGCTGAGGGAGGTTTTGGGTTTGATTTGGGAAAGCTTTGAGAAAGAGACAACACGGAGTGTGGCCTTGAAGGGTGTCTTAGGGTTTCTATTGCTGTGATGCAACACCATGACCAAAAGCAAGTTGGGGAGGAAAGGGTTTATTTGGCTTACACTTCCACACTGCTGTTCATCTCCAAAGGAAGTCAGGATAGGAACACAAGCAGAACAGGAACCTGGAGGCAAGAGCTGATGCAGAGGCCATGGAGGGGAGCTGCTTACTGGCTTGCTTCCCACGGCTTGCTCAGCCTGCTTTCTTATAGAACCCAGGACCACCAGCCCAGGGATGGCACCACCCACCATGGAGTGGGCCCTCTCCACTGATCATTATCAAGAAAATGCCTTACAGCCGGATTTCATGGAGGCTCAATTTCTCAACTGAGGCTCCTTTCTCTCTGATGACCCTAGCTTGTGTCAAGTTGACATAAAACCAGTCAGTACAAAGGGTGTATAGAAGTTCCCTGGTGGGGAGTGAGAAAGGACGCTGATGGAGAAAGCGGCCCCTGGGCATCAGGGACCAATGGCTTGCTTCTTCACCCTGGAGACAGAGGGTGAAGCCAAGAGCTCTGATGCAGGACAGGGGAGAGGGGAGCTGGGAACATCTTGGAGCTCCTGACTATCAGATCCAGGATCCCCAACTGCCTCTGGCTGTGGGCAGGGTGGGGGTGGGGTGAGGTGGGAGGGACATGGTGGAGGAAGCTGATAGCATTTCCCAGGGCAAGAATTTGGACACCTTCACAAAGGCAGGGTGGTGAATGGAGAGGCTAGAGCAGAGGCCAGAGTAGAGCTCAAACTGCCTCCTCCCCTCCCCAGGGAGCTTGCCCCAGCTGCTGGGGTTCAAAGCCATTTCCTTGCAGCCCTCCCTCCCCGCTGGTTCCCCAGGGTTTCTTCTGTGTGGTCTTTATAGATGAAACAGAGGACAGGGCCTAACTGCCGCCTCTGTGTCTGTTAGGAGAGGCTCTGGTGGACTGTTGCTGCCCTGATGGCAGGAGGAAGGAAGGGTGGAGTGCAGAGTGCACTGGCCAGGGTCTCCCTGGAGGTGGGTGGGGAGACCACACTGTAACAACCCTGCCAATTCAGCACAGGGAGGAACATTTGTGAAGGGGCTGTAGCCAAGTCCAAGCAGTTGTAAACATGTTTCAGATGTGGGTGTGATGATTCAAAACGCTAGTCTCATAACCAACACAAGAAAAATGGGTACCAAGGTTGAAATGACCGTGCAAAGACTGTGACACAGTTTGGAAAGACTACAGACCCTAACTTGCGACCACTGTTCCAAATAATTGTGAAAATAGCAAGGGCTAATTACAATTGAGTGCTTCTGTGTTCCAGGCAAGAGGTGCTGAACGGGATACATGTATTATTTAGCTTATCACACTCCAAGCCAAATGATGGATTATTGTTACCAAGATACAGGTAAGTTATGACCTTTATCCAGAGTCACACAAAGTGGCAGATGCAAGGATATTGCCGGTTCTGGAGAATGGGTTGTGGAGATTCCCACATGAATGAGGAAAGCGAGGAAGGGCCAGAGGAAGACAGAGATCCTGTGGACCCAGCCTGATGTGGAGTCCCACCCCTGCCGCCACAGCGCTGGTCCAGCCCCATCCTTGCTCACCTAGATCTTATGGAGACTCCTGTGTCCCCAGACTTGCCCTGACCTCCAGGCAGTCCATTCTTCATTCAGCAGCCAGAGTGGATATTGCAAAAACAAGTCCATAGCTTCTCCTCTGGTCAGACTCTCAGGCTCCCCTGTTGGAGTCTAAAGGCTCTGCACCACTAGCCTCACTTCACCCTCCCCTCTCTGCTGCTGTCTCTCAGCACTTCTGGCTGGTCTGTTTCCCTTTGCCTGCAACACCCTTGCCCCTTCTGAGACCCCTCCCATACCTCTCCCTGACTAGCCCAGCCATCTACCCACATGCCACCTCTTTAGTGAGGCTGCCCTCCTCTGATCACCTGCCCTGCCACTCACTAGCTCCTTGCCCTGTTCAGCTTTGTGTGTGTGCTGTGTGTGCCTGGTGTGCACTCGGAGGCCACAGGAGGGTACCAAGTATCCTGTTGTTTCTTTCTCCTCCTTATTCTCTTGAGATATGGTCTTTCACTGACTGTGGGGTGAGACTATTAGCCCACAAGTCCCAGCCCAGCCATCCTCCTGTCTCTGCACCCCCAGCATTTGGGTTACAGGTACACATGGCTTTTTATGTGGGTATTAGGCATCAGAACTCAGCTTCTCATGACTGTGCAGTGAGGGCTTTCATCTGCTGAACCATCCCCCCAGCCCCTACTTCATCTTTTCCCATTGCATTAATACCATGTGACCCCCTATAGTTCACACTGCCATCTTAATCACTTCTTTACCCTTGGCACTTANAACAGTTCCAGGTATACAGCAGGTGCTCCAGAAATACCTGCTGAATGAGTGACCACAGATTAAATACATGAATGCCATGTCACTGTGGCTCACAGCCCCCTGCCCTCATCCCTGGCTACTGCTCACAGAACAACGATGGTGCTAACTGCTGCTACCAGTTTTTTAAAATTATGTTTAATTTATTTTGTGTGCACGTGTGTAGGGGTGGCATGTGTGTGCCACAACTTACATGTGGGACTCCAGGGTCCTCTCCTTCCACCATGTGAGTCCCTGGGATTGAATTCAGGTTGTCAGGCTTCATGGCANTTGCCTTTACCTGCCAAGATGTCTCACCTACACTGCCACCAGGTTTTGAATACTTAAATAGTGGGACCAGCCCTTGCTAAGTCCTTGGTACANGTCACCTCCTTAAATGCAAAACAANACAAGAAGCAGATAGGTACAGTGTTAGTCTCTGCTTTGGAAAGGATGGAGACTNTGTGGCTTGACAAAGTAGTGGGTGCAGGATTTGAGTAGAGACCCTGAATCCNGAGTTCATGCTCTTCACATTACGCCAATGATCCAGCTTCCCAGAGGGGAACCCAGAGCCTGATTTCACATTGGTACTGACTCACTGCAGAAGCTCTCTGGAGTGTAGGGCTAGCTGGCACACAGGCAGAGATAGAACAGCTGGACTCNGTGAGCTGTTAGAGGGANCTAGAAGCTCACTGCCACCTCCCCTCCTCCCCACCTCAAGGTGCTCAGACTCTGACAGCTGGGAGAAATCCCATGCCAGGTCTCCTCACACTAATTGGCTTAGGAAGCCACGCTTATCTGGGTAAAGCCGGGGCCCATGAGTTCAAGATTAGGGAGAGCGGGATTCATGGCTTACTGCTTTGCTGCCCACAGGGTCAGAGGAGGCAGAGTTGGGACTTTAATTGGCTTAACAGCCCTCAGTGACTTAACAGCTCCGAGGGCTGGGGGTGGGAGGGGGATAAGGACAGCCTGGTGTCCAGCCCGTGGGCAGATTCAGGCCCACCAAGGGATCTGTTTGCTGTCCTCCCAGGGACTCAGTCTGCTACTGCCTCAAGACNTTTCCCTATGATTCCCCCAACACCCCAAGTGTGTCATGAAAGGGATGGAGCTGGGTTTGGGAACTAGACAAAGGGGTAGGCACCTTCCCTCCCCCTNCTTACTCCTGTGATCTCAGTCAAGTTCCTTGACCTCTCTGGGTTTTGCTTCCTTGTCNGATGAATGAATGTATCAATCACCACTGAGGGAGGGTTTTGATGCAAGATGCCTGGAACATCCCGCACAGCCCCTTGCTGCAACATGGCAGGTGTGCAGTGTCTGTGAGCTCCCTCCTTTTATGTTCCAACTAATAACATCTGTGTGAAAGGACCTTAGCTCTTGGGAAGTGTTTGCCTGCAGTTATGTAAAGAAGACACCCGCATTCCAAAGTTTCTTTTGGCTAATACTATTTTTTAATGTCTCTCTCTCTCTCTCTCTCTCTCTCTCTCTCTCTCTCTCTCTGTGTGTGTGTGTGTGTGTGTGTGTGTGTGTGTGTGTGTGTGT
>LZPO01075903.1:58931-71219 GCA_001675575.1 Neotoma lepida
CCTTTGGCAGTTTAAGAATCCAAAGCTTGTGGGACAAGGGTCTAGAATATTCAGTGACAACAGACCCAGAGTCAGAACCGTAGCCTGGTTAATGTGGCNTGATGTNTACTTCTCATCCCCAGTAGCCATTTCTATGAGATCTCTCCTAATTGACTGCAGGGTCTGAATTTAGTGAACAGTCAAACTGTCAGTAATTGCTTTCCAGCTCTCTGTAGACCCCAGCCTCACTTCTGTCTTTAAGTGATTTCTAGTCTATGCAGGGAAGTACCCAGCAGGTGACCAACTTATTTCAGAACCTCTCCAAAGGGCAAGCATATTAGGAGGCAGAGGAGACAGAATTGTAACCTAGACATAGAAGGGTATTGGGGGAGGACCCCAAATTGACCTTGATGACCTTAAACTGTTCTGGGCAGCAGGTGGTCATATGGCACTGTACTACATCATTGTGGGTCATGAGAAAGATATCATACCTTAGGATCACTGCATCTAATCATATCATTTCACACACAGGGAAACTGAGGCTCAGAAATGGAAGACTCTGGCTCAAGGTCACTTTCAAACCAAGATGAAAACAAAAATCCTCCCAAAGCACACCCACCCCAAACCCAGCATTTTCCCACAGTCCACAGTTCCCTCATCAGTACCCACAGGATTCAGCTGCCTCCCCCTCTTTTCACATTCTTATCTCCATGCACCAGAAGCCGGACTTTCTGTCATCGTGCAATCTCACAATCTCAGACACATAATTCTTCAAGCTTTGGGGGACACTTTGGTGCCAGAATTGCAAGGTGGATGAACTGAACTTGGTTTTGGAAGATGCAGACTCCTGGGTTCCAAAGCTTCCAATTGCTCACTGTGTGACCTTGGGCAAGGGTGCCCCCCTCTTTCAGCCTCCGTTCCCTCATCCGCCAAGTGAAAATTATAATACTAACCACATGACAGAATTATTAGAAAAGACACAGGAGAGAAGGAAGGTAAAAAAGGCAACCGGTGGGCTTGGCAGAAAGTGAGTGCTTAATAAAATAATTGCAATGACATTGTAAATTAGGGTTTGAGTGCCTACGTGAATGGTTAAAAGAAATGCAATCAAGAGGAAGAATTCACAAACCAGGACCATGCAAACCCTGTCTAAAATGTTTACAGGCCTGATACTACTACAACCAATTTCTTTCTTTTTTTCCCAGAGAGATTCTGAGTTTTAAAATACCATACTATGGACACAAACCACTTCCATAGGCTNGGTTTCCCCACGCTCATCTGACTGTTACCCTTTCCAGTCATCTCTTCCCAGTTCTCACTTTCCCAGTGTAGAACAGTGCAAATAGTGGAGAGAGTTCTTTCATTCTTAGAACCACAGAGTCCAGTGGATCCTTAGCCACTTCCAGCCACCACCACCCCAGGATGCCCATCTATGGTCATTTTTTTCCATATTTGAGGGAAACTTAGTTTCTGTTCAAGAAAGAAGATTTCTATTAGCGTAATGTAAGTGGTTTCTGAATGGGGAGGAGGAAGGTAGCCTATGAGTCGTGGGGCAGCTGGCCCACTTTAGGCTGAAGGGAAAGGGGGACCAAGCTTTGGCTACCCAGAATAGGAAGTTACCATTTCAGAATCTAAAAATAACCCACCATCTGTCCACTTGGGCACAGAATGATAAATGCAGATTAGTTCCTGGATGTAGACATGAATATTTTTGTGTGTCAAGCTAATAGTAATAAGACCACAGATAGTGTTTCCCTCTTCCCTGGCTCCAGAGCAAGCAAAGTAGAATATGCACATCATCTTGTCAGATGAAGATGGGGAAACTAANGCAGAGAGAGGATCAACAATATAGCAGGGGTGACACATGGCAAGTGAGCAGCTGGGTCAAACACTAGGGGTCCAGTTTCCAATGCTCAGTCCAACTGTATCTTCTGAGTTAGGCAGAATACATTGAAAAGTAACAGAGTAAATAACCATCCTCTATATCTGTAGAGGGTCTTTCCCCATGCTTTCCACACATCTGTTATGATAATCCCTTACATCCCCCAAATATGTTCCAATCTGCAGAGTCCTCACATAGACCTCCTCTTGCCTGGTCATCCCAACAGGTTAGAAAACTGTAACAGTAAGTCAGCGAGATGGGAAGGTAGAGTAAGTCAGTGAGATGGGAAGGTAGAGTAAGTCAGTGAGATGGGAAGGTAGAGTAAGTCAGTGAGATGGGAAGGTAGAGTAAGTCAGTGAGATGCGAAGAGTAGAGATTTCCTCTCACTTCACAGGTGAGGAGACAGACCTGGGGGGAGGAAGAGGTGTGCCTAAGATCACACAGTAAGCAAATTCATTTTGTCACAGCAGGGTACAGCCTAAGGAACTAGAGTAATTCTGATTCGAGAGGAGCTGTGGTTTAGAATCCCCCCCTCTCCAATTAACTCAGCCCAGCAGGCACCCTACTTGCTGGCCAAGGAAGAAGCCTGGAAGTGAACAGTTTGAATGAAGCCCCAGCGTTACTTTCCGGTCTGAGGACTAAGGGGCAGCCAGTAGCTGTCTAGTGTCAGAGTCAAGATTCCAAATCTCCTTGGCCTCTTTTGTTGGGGGTAGGGGGTGGGGCTCTCCGGAGGTCCTTAGGAAGTAGGAGCCAAAGAGCGATGGACTGGATTCACCACACCCTTTTTCAACAAAACCAGGAAGTTTAGATGGGATAGTCATTTAGCTGCCTCACATTCTGCCTCTCCCAGATTGTTGGGGGTGGGCTGCAATTCTGATCTGAGTGCCTCTGAGAGCTGGGAAAGACTTCTNAATATTTCTCCAAGTCTAGGCTTGGTACCTGGACATGGAAGAGGGGTCAGAACTGAAAGGATCCCTGTGGCCCTGTTCCAAGCATAACACTTGTCCCCATGCTCCCCGACTCCTTGCTCACACATCACTAAGGGTCTCTGGCCCCTTCTTGCCCTATTAGCCAGATCAAAGCTATGGATCTGGGGTCCAACAGAGTTTGGCAGAGGTGAGGGGCTGACTGAAAAGAAAGCAGAGCTGCAATGGAGTGGGTCGGGGTGAGGGTCAGGACAGGAGCAGGGCGGGCCAGAAAGGCCAGAGCAGACCTGGGGCGGCATTCCACTCCCAGGACTCAAGCTTCCTTCACCTGCTCTTTTCCTACCTCCAGACCTGGCCGAGCTGCAGGAGGTGAACGAGGGTCTGCAGCAGCCAGACGCAGAGGCGGCAGCAGCGGCGGCGGTAGGCGCTGGCCGAGGACAGTGCGGGCCGGGGGACCAGCTCCGGGCTGTCTTCTTTGGTCCTGAAGGCGACAACGCTGTCCTTGGTGCTGATGGCGGCTCCGCCGATGTCGCTGTCCTTGGTGCTGACGGTGGGTCCCGGGGTCCCCGCGGACTCCGAGTAGTCGTAGACGAACCAGCGGAAGCTGAGAAGCTGCACCACCAGCGAGGGTAGCAGNACGAAGAGCAAGGTGAGGCCGAAGTAGGTGCTCTGACCCTGCAGGTAGTAGGAGGCCGCCAGCCACAGGTCGGTGGCGCCGTCGGAGAAGAACACGAGCAGAGCGCACAGCACCCAGCAGCAGTCCCGCAGCTCGTAGCGCGGCCCGGGGCCCCCCTCCGCCCCCGGTCCCAGGCCCGCAATCTCTGCCGCTACCTCCTCGCGCCCTCCTGCCCCGCCCCGGGCTGCTCCCGCCGGCCCCTCGGGCCCCGGGCCGGCCGCGGCCGCCGCTCCATCCGACTTCGCGGCCATGTTGGCGGAGCAGGAGGCGGGGAGCGACTTCCGGGCGGCGGAGCGGGTGGGGTGCGGAGTGGGGAGGACCCTGCGCGGGCGNCTCCCGCCTCCCGCTCTTCCTCCGCCGCTCCTCTTCCTCCTCCCCTCTACCTCAATTATTCATCCTTGCCGGCGCCGCCCCACCCGGACTCCGGCCTGGATGTGGGCCGCCCCCTGGGAAGGGAGGGGGCCGGGGCGAGGAGAGCATCCCGGGTCACCCTCGCATGGCTTCCTCAGAGGCGTGGGCCCTAACCACATGCATTCTGCCTCTGGCCTCCCCCTGGACCCTACTTCTCATTGACTGCCCCCGCCCTATCCTCTCCTCTTCCATTGATCTCCCGCGGTACCTCCGGTGATTTGGNTCTTGCAATGCCCCAAGGAGGGTAAAAGGCCGGGGTCTGCGAATAAAAAGGCAGGGGTGGGAGCAGCTGCGTGGGTATCTGCCGTAGCCCTTTAGCAGTTACTCCATTCCAAGGCCACTTCCTAGTTCCCCCGTGTTCACTTATCGTTTCATCCCCTCCTTTGATCTTGAGAGGTCTCTTTTTTCATTGTCTTTTTCAAGCTGAGAAACTGCAGTTCTGAGTTGCGGTCTCTTGCTCACTCTTCCTTCTTTNAGGAACCGCGTTCATCTGGCCACTAGCCCGGTTAGGGAAGGCAGAGAGAAGGGATGGGAGGGAACTNCTGGGGGAGGAAAGAGCAAGTGCAAACTGCTACCCCACCACTACTGGAGGCCACATTTTCTAGGATGTCCCGATGAGGGTGCGGGTGCAGAAAGAAAGAACTGGCGATTTTTAATGGCNAGGACNCTGAAGAGCCAGAAGGTGGCAATGGGGGCACCCACTGCAGAATGTCAGCTGAGGAGTTATGTGGCTAGGTCAGGACTTAGCAAGAAGACTTGGCACCCGAAGCAGAGCAAGGATCACAAAGCAGCAGCCTGGAACTGGAGACACCAGAAAGTCATAAACATGGTTTATGAGAGGAGGTGGGGGGCCCTCATGTGCCTGGGCACTTCCATGCCACCACCAACCTTGGCTTGGGTCAGATGTCCCAGGACATTGTTTATTAAACACTGGAAATGTTTCTTTGTCATTATTCTAAGCAATGTGGAATCACTAATCATTTTAGTCTCACAATTTATGTGGTTTATATATTCANCCACCCATTTTATAGATGAAGAAACAGAGTCACAGAAATTCATTCAGTGGCTTAGAATTGCATAGTAAGTGCTAGAAACGAATTCAAATGTGGCTCTGGAACAGGCTTTGAAAGCTCAAGGGCGGGGGGGGGGGGAGGAAGCGAGGTGGAAGGACCACCCTGCTTCAGAGTGACAGGGAAGAGAGGGAGACAGCTGCCCTGGGCTGGGTGGAGCAGCCATCTGCTGCCCTGCAGCCTGGCTTCCCTTTCGTGTCCAGGGACTGTTTTGGTCTCAGTGATGCTTGGGAGGTTGGGGTACCAGCTGTTGCCTAAAGCTAAAAGCAGAGGGGAAGTGTTAGGGGCCAAGGGAGTTTTCAAGGCTGGATTCCAAGCCAGCAGCCCACGTTTAGACTGACAGGCTGGAAGGTCTGAATTAGAAGACCCGTCTCTGCCTGTTTGTCTCCTACAACCCCAGACCTAGAAACCAGTCCAACACACAGAACCTTAAGTGGTGTCGGAAGAGTGAGACCGGCCACCCTCCTGTCAGTTCTTAGTGGCCCGTATCACCACCTTCACAGGTGCTCAGATGGGCCTTGGATGGGATCCCACCATTGGGCCAAGCTAAATGGAAGCCTCCACATAGCCCATAACCGCTTTAATCAAACCAGCAGCAGAAAGTCATGCTGTAGGGTCTGTTTTCTGATGCCGGAAGGGACCCACAGTCCCTTCATGATTCCCTGGCTTTTGGTTTTTCTTGGCTTCATAGAATAACAAAGTAGAGGAGATCACATGCTTTCCTGCTAGGACTATGTTGAGGACAATTAATGAAAAATTTTAATAGAGGTAATGTCTTCCATAGGAGCCCCNCTGAACACCCACTGGTGGCCTGCTCTCTGTCCCTCAGAGACATGTCCNCAATACTTTGGTTATGAGTACCACAGCACCCTGGCCTTTTCCTTCTTCACACTGACACATTAGCAGTTTATCTCTTCATGTTTGTCTGTTTAGAGGTGTCTGGGATCTTCCTGAGGCTTTGGGAAAGTCACCCATTTTTCTTTACCCTGAGACCTTTTAGTGTCCAGTACTGGGTCTGATAGTCAGTAGGTATCCTATTAAAATATGAAGATAGCCTTCTATACTTCATGCAATAAAATTTTAAAAGAAAGGAAAAATAAATAAATAATCATCCAATGAAATCCAGGCATCGTGACAAGCACCTGTAATTCCAGCACTTGAGGTAAGGGGTAGGGGCTAAGGCAAGAGAATTGTGAACCCAAACCTAGTCTGGGGTTCATAGTGAGTACCAGACCAGGCTGAGTTATATAGCAAGACCCTGTATCAGAAAAGAAAAGGAAAGGAAAGGAAAGGAAAGGAAAGGAAAAAGGAAAGGAAAGGAAAGGAAAGGAAAGGACAATAATTATAAAAACCCTCCAGAACATCGGACAAATTAATGAACAAGTAAGTGATGAGCTCAGTGACACAAGTGGCCTTTTTCTCCCCGGTTTATAAAGGTGAATTATTCAGACAGAGGAGATGGCTTCTGAACTTCTTAGTGTAGTGTTAGTGGCTCTAAGATGTTTACATTGTTACTAGTTCTTTACTAACTAGCAACTTTGGGGGTAGAAACNGAGCCACTGGGAAATGCTGTCTCAAGGCCATGTTTTAGGAAGTAGCAACACTGGCATTCAGGAGCCCTATGTAGAGTTTGAGTGACTAGACGAGGTGAAAGGACACAAAGGAAGGGCTTGATGGAAGATCTCAAGCATGGATCAGGTAGAGGGTTAACTTACCCATCAAGGATACTGTAGAGGGAATTCTGTCTGACCTGGAGATTTATACTGCTGTGCTCTGATGGTGCTTGAGTTCAGGTATCATGAGTGGAACCAAGGGACAAGGGACTGTGTTTCAGAGGCAGCTGGCTGGGGCTGGAGACAGCTTGAGCAAAGATTCTATAGTGGGGCTGAGCCAGGTACAATCAAGAGCCGAGTCTGGGTGGTATGGAGGGAGGTGGACCACACACAGCTAGTCACAGCTAAAGAGCGCTTTGAGACCTCATCCATTTCCCCAAGCCCCTCTCACCTCACAGATGGAGACACTGGGGCCCAGAGAGACAACCTAAGCTGGCCAGTGGCAAAGGTAAATCTGGAGCCTTGCCCTAGCGCCTGGAGACATGATGGTCTCTAAGCTATGTGGGAAATCGTTCCTAGGAATCATCTTTGTCACCTTTCCTTACTTGGCCTCAGGATGCTACTGAATGAGGGCTCCACCCAGCCTACTGCACCCTCTGCTTGGGCGATTTCTGATAGTTGTTTTTCTTTTTTTTTTGGTTCCTAAATATTTGCATGTGTGCAAACTATGCATGGGATAATTGATATTACATTGTTTATAGATGCAAGTATTGAGCGTGACCCAAATGCCGATCGTGAATCTGGCTAAGTAAGCCCTGGGACTTTTGACAATGGAGTGGCCTGGAGCAGTGAATGATCTGTCCTAATATAGAGAAATCCTCATGGAGGAAAAACAAGGACAGAAAAGANAGGAATCTGTGTGAAGATGGGAAATAACAACTTTTGATTTTATATGTTTATAGAAGCAGAAAGAAACCNTGGGGCTGGTGTGATGGCTCAGGGGCTAAACGTGCCACCAACAAGCCCGAGGACCTGAGTTCAGTTCCCAGAATCCACACAGTGGAAGAAGGGAAATGACTCCGGCAAGTTGACCTCTGACCTCCATGTGAGCCATGGCACATGCACCCTCCTCCTACGTGCACACAAAATAAATAAATAAAACTGTAATAAAATTTTGTTTAGAAAAAGAAACTTTGGAATTACATAGTAAACGTTGCTTTAAGAGACCACTGGGATTGGAGATAAGGATGGGAGGGAAAATGCATTATTTTTCTCTGTATATATTTTTGCAGTTATGTGAATGCATTTGCTTGTTAATAAAATAAAATTACAATGGGGGACAGCTGCTATGTAAGTCTGGCCGGATGTTATATCACAGGAATAAGCTGTCAGTGTGGTAAGATTTTCTAATTATTCAAGAGAAGACAGAAACTTCAATTTTACTGTAAAATTTCCTGAATTTTAGACATCAGCTCCAGGTTTCCTCAAACACTTCTCTGATTGGTAAATAAGCCAGTGTGGCAGCCGTGGCCAATGACTTCCTGCCCCTGGCCTAGNGCTATCAGCACTCCAGGTTTTCCTTCTTATGTGGGCAGCTGCAGGCTGAAAAGTGACTCCTTCTGCCTCTCTCTCCACCCTTCCATCCCTGCCCCTCGGGGCTGTGACACTGAGGGCTTTTAACTCAAGATCTAGAAGGCAGAGAGAGGCTGTGAACTCTCAGATAATTCCCTCCCCTGGGACGCTGTGGGCATCAAGGCCCAACTGCCTCCTGCTGTACACCCATCTGTCCCTTGGAAGTGAGGACAGGAGTGAGGCTGGCAGCAAGGGGATGGAAAGGGCTTCCCATCAATGCTCACACCACAGGGCTCTGGTCAATCGTGTGAGGATCAGATCCAAAAGAGGAAACCTGAGAGCCTGTCAGAAAAGAAAAGCCAGCCATACACACTTGGTGAGTGTTGAAGTAACTCACCAAAATTCCGAATGCTGAGGTTACCTAATCCCAAGCCCAGAATAACCTTTAAGGGCCATCTTGTTCAGCTCCCTTTGATAGTCAGGGAGACAGACTGCTCCCAGCCCCACTCCCCACCTCAAGACCTTGTTACCTTTTTCCTGGCTGGCTAGATGACCCAGCCTCCTCCCTGGACTCTCTGTAGACCCCCTGTCTCTTCCTGAGGTCAAATCTCTACCCTCAGCTGTAGAAAGCTCTTAACANGGTAACGTGATCAGGCCTCACGTCCACTGAGTGCCTTCCANCTCTTCCCTANCTCCCTTTGGCTCAGCCTTACAAACATCTGTCCTGCCTNTCTCTGCTCTCCATCATCAGCTTCATCTCTTACCACCTTCCTCTCACCCACCCTGTTCCAGCCACACAGGTTACTTGCTCTTCCTTTTATTTCATTTAAATTATTTTTNTATTTGATGTTGAACATTGAACACAAGGCCTTATGCATGCTAGGTGGGTTACGTACGCNTGAGCCACTCCNCAGTCTTCCTGGTTCTTAACAAGCCTATCTTCTCCCTTTTCTGGGCTTTTGCTCCTGCTCTTCTCCCAGCTTACNAGCCTTTGCCTTTTCTCTAAGATGTGGCCTGTTCAGGGGGTTTCCCTGTCCTCNGCCATAACCTCCCTGGTGCTGGGATAATAGGTGAACACCACCAGGCCTGGCTTCGTGGAGCATTTTGTTGCTNACCATACTAAGACACTGGTCCCTTCTCCTGCCTTATTTTTTCTTTCATTGTTTGTGTTATTACCCGACTATGATATACATGCAGTTGNTTCTGGTACAGAGTGGAAGGCCTGCATGTCTGGGTTACTCCCCATTGAGTCCTCAAATCTTAGGGGAGCCAGCAGGTTCTGCTGCAGCAGGAAAGGGCAGAGGCCTGCAATTATGGTGACGGATCCTCAGATCAACAATCCTAAAGTGTCCTCTTCCTTCCAATGTCTTGTTCTCCTCTGTAGGATCTGAGAGTCACTCAAATAAACACAATGTCTTTATTCACTCATTGACTTCTCAGGATCAAAACCTGAATGATACCAAGAGGGCACACTGGGAAAGCTTTCTCCTGTCCTGTCCTACAGCCATCAGCTCCCTCCCAGAGGCGACCAATGGAACAAGAGTGCTTCATTTGTTTTGTTTTTGACAGGGTCTCATGTAGCCCAGGCTAGCCCCAGACTCACTATGTAGCCTGAGATGACCTTGAACTTCCGATCCTGCTGCTTTCACCTCTTATGTGCGGGGGGATTGAACCCAGGGTTTCATGCATGCTAGGCAAGCACTCTGTCAAAGGAACTCCAGCCATCCCACCTTCTCCCTTTTGAGACAGGGTCTCACTGTGCAACCCTGACTGGCCTGGAACTTGCTATGTAGACCAGACTGGCCTTGAACTCCCAGGGATCCAGCTGCCTCTGCCTCCTAAGNGTTGGGATTAAAGTTTAGTGCATCGTCTCTTCAAGTGCTCATCTACCTTCCTCCAAACCCATCCACACAGTCTCAAAACAACCTCTCATCTACCTTCCTCCATACCCATCCACACCGTCTCAAAACACCCAGACACTGACCTGTATCCAGTCCCATGTCTGGCCTTTCCCCTACATGACAGGATTTTCAGAATCTGCTCTGTTCCAGTGCATAGAGAATGCATCATTCTCAGTCGTGGTACCAAGCATTCCACAGCATGGATGTCCTGTAANCTACTTCACCCATCCCTTAAATGCTGGGCANTTGAGTGGCCTCCAGCCTGTGACAATATGCCAGAAACTTGATGGGCACACCATTTTAGATATCTATTAGAACAAGTTTCTAGTTAAAGGCCTGTTGATTGGATGATATGAATGCTTATGATTTTGATAGATGCTCTCCTTGGGGACCGCTCCAATCTATCCTCTAGACAACAGCATTAAAGAGCTTGCTTGTAAAGGCCTTTTAAAGGGGACTGCAGCGGGTCTTCCTGTGGCACTGCTGCAGGGAGCCTAAAAGAATGGACCCTGGTGGGTTCTCCAGGAGACCCCATGCTGAGAAAGAATGGGCTGAAACCTGGTATCAGAGCTGAGAGATTCCACATAGCTGGCTCCCAGCTAAACCTCCACGTGGATTTCCCGGCTTTTGTTTAATCAATTTTCCTTTGTCTGAAANACAGCCTCACTTTGTAATCCAAGCTGGCCTCAAATCCTGCCTCAGCCTCTTAAATGCTGGGGTTAGAGATGTGAGCCACCCTGCCGCCATTGCTTCGTCTTTATNATTTACTTTACTTTATTATTTTATTTTACATGTGGNGGGGTTTTCCCTGCATGTATGTCAGTATACCATGTGGATGACTGATACCTGAGGAGGTATCTAGAGTATCAGAATACTCTAGATTTGGAGTTCCAAATGGTTGTGAGCCGCCATGTGGGCGCTGGGAATCAAACCCAGGTCCTCTGAAAGAGCAGCCAGTGCTCTTAACTGCTGAGCCATCTTTCCAGCCCCACCCTTGTTTCATCTTGCAATGAAGTTGTAACACAACCACAGGAAAGAAGGATAGAACTAGTTTTTCTCTCTGTGGCTCTTGTCAAGTTAAATAAATTAGTAAAACTAAATAAATTCTTCNTTCATCAGTTTTTTGTTTTGTTTTGTTTTGTTTTCTTGAAACAGGGACTCACTATGTAGTCCTTGCTGGCTTAGAACTCACTATGTAGATGAGGCTAGCCTCGAACTCATGCGGATTCTCCCACCTCTGCCTCCCAGGCACTAGGATTACAGNCATGTACCACTNCACCCACTTCCTTCATCAGTTTTTGTTTCCCAGTTTCCTTCGATATGGTGACTGGGAATGGACCATGGACCTCCGGTAACACTTCAGAATCCTTGCACTGTGCTAGGTCTCAGCTTCTGCTTCCGTTGCAAGGATACCCTACTTCATATGGTTGTGGGGATCTGAGGGCTTGTGATGGAAAGTGCTCAGCGGGGTTCCCAACATGCAGCAGGTGCTCTCTGATTCCTCATCTGCTTGGTGTACACACTACACTCCTATCAGGGACATGTCTGTCTTAGCTAGTGATATAGCATAGGCCCTGCTTCTCAGTAAGTGTTCAATAAGTATGTTTCAGTGGGTGTGTCCACTTGGTAATTCCTCTCTGTCCACCAGGCCCTTCATCATNGCCTAGCCTGTTACCCCATTGTTTCCAGCCACATTAGCCTCATCCAAGTTCCCTCCTGCCATGGTGACTTGTGCTTTACTGTTTCCTCTTGCTGAAGCACTTCCATTACCCCATCCCTACCCATAACTTCTGTTATGAGTGTGTTAGTTCAGAAACATAGGTGGACACTCTGTGAGTTTCCATAATATCAGAATTTATTGACTAACAATAAATTAATGAGCTTTGTTGACTGCCATTTACCAGGTCATCCCAATTTTCCTTGCTATCTAGCAATCATAAATAATCGTGTGTGTGTGTGTGTGTGTGTGTGTGTGTGCGTGTGTGTGTGTGTGTGTATGTGTGTGTGTGTTTTCGAGACAGGGTTTCTCCATGTTGGCCTGACTGTCCTGGAACTCGCTCTATAGACCAAGCTGGCCTCAAACCTAGAGATCCCCCTGTCTCTGTCTCCCAAGTGCTGGGATTAAAGGCCTGCGCCACCACCACCTGGTGCATAAATTCTTTTGTTCCAATCTTAATTACTAATATTAATTCTCAGATCACGTATTACACTTCATGCAGGTGTTACAGGATGACTGACTATAAAGGGGTTATAGGGATGCAGAGTTCACGGAGATCTCTCTGGAGACAAAGGCAGAGAGCAGATATTATTGTAGGTGA
>LZPO01075903.1:72204-83301 GCA_001675575.1 Neotoma lepida
GGTGGGGTACGTGCCTCATGGCTGGTACCTATGTAAATAACCAAGATACAGAGTCATCCTTCCCTTTATACTTGCAAGTGCAGCCAAATGCTACTTGTAAAATGGAGTCTCCCAGGGCAAGGCACAGCCTGAACCCATTCACACAGCTTAGAGCATCACACAGCCCCATCTTCACATTTTCCCTTTGCTTAGTTTATTTCTAGTTATCCTTAGATCTCAGCTTAAATGTCACTTTCTCAAGAAGCCTTCCTCCACCCCTAGATTTAATTTAGGACCCTCCACACAATCTCACAGGAGATTTGTCTGAGCATTATCACAATTAGGAAATAGTATATGAATAAATGTCAAACACATGATGCTCATGGCTGAAAGTCCATACAACCAAGGACTGGACCTGTCCTGTATAAAACTGGGTCCCTGGGTCACGGTGTCAATACTCACAGCCATTGTCCTGAAAGCCAACACTCATTTCACAGAGGGTCAATCCACACATTCCTATCCAAGGGTGAGGACATTTCGACCCCTTCATTCCATTATCACTCCTTAATTTACCTGTAAGAGAAAANGGGTGGAGGAGGAAAGGAAAGAGAAGANGGAGAGAAAAGTAACAGGATCCTGGGGCTGAGGATGTAGCTCAGCTTATTTTTAGAGCNCTTCTCTAGCATGCAAAAGCCTTGGGCTCAATCCCCAGCACTCTGNAAAANTAGGCATGCCTGCAATCCCAGTACTCTGGTGGTGAAGGCAAGATCAGAAGTTCAAGGTTATCCTCAGCTATATATCAAGTTTGAAGCCAGCTTGGGCTACATGAGACCCTATCCCAAAACAAAACAACAAATNGGGTTCTTAACTTCCTCCAAGATTCTTACGTTGTGGTCATGCTCAGTCATTCAACAGACTTTTCTGGAGCTCATTCTGAGGCATTTGACCCCTGAGAGGAAGTCTCTGGAATCCATGTCTTACACGGCTTCTGTCCAGGTGAGAANACCAAATACATGAGGAGAAAAAGGCCTAGTCCAAAACAGGGAGAGTNGGTGAGGCCAGAAATGAGACCCAAACCTGCTGAGAGTTGATCTGGGGAGTCAGGATCTTGTGTCCTCAAGGGNACAGTGAACACCACTGGATAAGGAAAATGAAGGGCATGCCAGAAAGGGCACAGCCTGAGCAAGGGCAGTGGAAGGCACCTTTGAGGACCTAAGACGAGTGGAGGAAGAAGTGAAAAGACAAGGACAGGAAGCCCACACTGAGGGATGTCTTAGTCATTGTCCCGTTGCTGTGGAGAAGCACCATGACCGAGGCAACTCTAATAAAAGAAAGCTTACAGTTCCAGAGGTTTAGCCCTTTATCATCACGGCAGGGAGCATGGTGACATGCAGGCTGCCATGGTGCTGGAGAAGCAGCTGAGAGTTCTACATCCTGATCCAAGACCATGAGCTTTTGAAACCTCAAAGGCCATTCCCAGTGACACACTTCTTCNAACCAGGCCACTTTCCTAATCCTTCTAATCCTTTCAAAGAGTTCCATTCCCTGGTGACTAAACATTCAAATGTATGAGCCTATGGGGGCCATTCTTATTCAAAGGACCATTGTACCAGCACTTCCTACAATCCACCACAGAAAGCAGCTTAGATGCCTGCCTGCAAGAGAGCCGTAAATACAATACTTACNGCCAGCGCCAATGGCAAGCCACAGAAGATGGACATACGNGGACTGGTGAGATGGCTCAGAGGGTGAAGATGTTTGCTGCACAAGCCTGAAGAAGACCTGAGTTCCATCCCCAGAACCCATGTGAAGGTGGATCTGANCCCAACTTCCTGATACAGACCTACAATCTCAACTCAGCAATGTTACCTAAGAAGCTAGGAGAGGAGGATCTTAAGTGCAAGGCCTGTTCGGGTTGCTGANTGAGTTCAAGGCTAGCCTGAGCTACTTAGTTAGGCCTAATCTCAAAGTAAAAAGTAAAAAGCTACAGCTCAGTNGTAGAGCGCTTGCTCATCATGTAACTTTCAGTCCTGGGGGGGGAAAACGGGTCAGCTCTAATCACATGAATAAATTTAGGATTGAGGTAGCAGCAAAGATTTGCTCCTAGAGGCCTGAAATATTCTGGACTTGGACTCTTTNGGGGGTCATTTAAGATGTTTCAAGTCAAGCCACAGAGCCATCTGTTGTTGCCTGGTGAAAATCTAGGCATGGGGAATTGGAGACGTGCCCCCACCTGGTGTCCCCATCTGGCTGCATGACCTCGGGAGGATCCTGTCCCCTTTCCTGACCTTAATGTCCTCATCTGCCCAATGGGAATCATATTTCTGCATTATCCAGGGACGTGGGAGGATGAAGCAAGGGCACAGGAGACTCTCATGAATGGGAGGGATTATGCTCTGGGTCATGGGAGGGGAGGAATGGATGCCTCCCTTCCACCTTCTAAGCTCACAAAGGAAGTAGAGGGAGGACCTAGGGACCACCCAGGCCAGCATGCAGCCCATATTCAGGACAAGAGCAGGGGTGTGGGCACCTGGACCATGAACCAGAGCCATGGCTCAGAGCTGGTGAGGCAGCCACCCAAGCTGTGTGGAGCACTGGGTCACCAATAAGTGCTTTGCTGAACTCTCCACCCCTAGTGCAGCTGCAGATGGTCACNTCTTCAAGGGCTAGGCATCAACCCCCCGCCGCCCATAACAATACACCCACCACAGCACAGATGAGTGCCCTCAGCCAATCATCCCACCAGAGTCAGAGGGGCTCTCCCAGACAGACCTCATTACACCCACCCTTGAGCAAAACCTTCCACAGTTTCTCGTCCATCATTCCCTTCATCAGTAGAGCCCTGGTGGGCTGTGCCTCTTCCTGTCCCCACCCCAGGATCTCAGCACAGGGTTAGGATCCTAGCCTTGTGAAGAAGCTGCCTTGGTTACAATTCTCATTCATCAAAAACATTGCTGAGCACCTACTCTGGGCCATATACTGTTCAGGGACATATCAGTGTGAAATGAGATGGATTCATGGCCTCACAGGATATTGACAGGTAACACCCAAAGTTAAGTACACAGCATACAGGACAAAGGAGTAGAGGAAGCTCTCCAGGAGTTCTGGGAAGAGTGGTTTCCTTTACTTCTCTGTAGCCCAGACTGGCCTTCGTGGATCTTCGTGATCCACCTGCCTCAGCCTCCTGAGTGTTGGGATTACATGCACCATCTTAAAAAAACAAAACAAAAACAAAACAAAAAAAAAACCCTCTTAACTTCTCTGTTCCAGTGGTGGGAGATGGGTCATCTAGGGTAGGCTAGGGAGTGAGGTGAGAGTCGTGGAGGTTCTAAAGCATTAAGGAGCCAGGGAGGCAGACATAGAAGTCAGTATGGCTATGATCTCAGCCAGAGGCACAGATGGTGGCTTCATCTGCCTGATGCTTAGGGGACCCCATCTGTAAGTTAGACATGGAAGCATTGACCCCCACCCTCNCCTCATCCAAAGGGACAGGCCTCCAAGTCCCAAGCTGATGNCTATAGCTAGGAAGGAAGGTTTATCCTCTGAGAGGCTGCAGTAGCCTGGGGGCCATGCTTCCCAAGGANAGTCGTGGGTGCTCTCACTGAACACATAGAAATGGCAGGAAAGGACTCCAGGGGATGGACAGAGCTCTCTTGCTATTGGCTTCAGTCCCCNAATACCAAGACTCAACAGCCATACCCCTAAATTAATGTGGTTAAAGTTGTGGACAGACCCAAGTGTGACCAGGTAGAATTTTTTAGATTAAGAAGGAACAAAATAAGGCTGGGTGGTGGTGGTGCACACCTTTAATCCCATCATTCAGGAGGCAGAGGCAGGTGGATCTCTGAGTTTTAGGCCAGCCTGGTCTACAGAAAAAGTTCCAGGACAGCCAGGGCTACACAGAGAAACCCTGTTTCAACAACAACAAACAGAAGGNAAAAAAAAGGAGGAGGAGAAGGAGGAACAAAAGGCCACCCTCCTAGAGCTTAAATTGCCTCTGCAATATACCAGTATGTGGGCACCCAGCCTGGACTTAGCTGCTGGCCTCCTAGGCTGGCTGTGCCACATTCACTGACTGAGCATGGCTGCACCGTGCACATACTTGGTCCAGAGATACAGCAGTGAACTCAACAGCCAGGGTTCTGTCGGGCAAACTTAGCTGTCATTTCAAAGGGAATAATACAGTTTATTCTGAGCCACCAATATACAAACACAGACTCAGCTTACCTCCACCATGGACAGAAGTTACATGAGTTATTTTGTTGCTTGTTTGTTTGCTTGTTTCTGAGATAGGGTCTCACTANGGCAGCCTGGTTGGCCTGGAAAACTCTATGTAAACCAGGATGGCCTTGAACTCACAGTGATGCCTAGGCCTCCCAAGTGCTGAAATTAAAGGCATGAGCCACCAAGCCCAACCCCGGTTACATGAGCTCTTATTAGTCTCAGAACAAAATAAAGGCAAAATTCAACTCATTTATTAAATACGTTGGTGGGGACTGTAGTTAGGTGAAGCACAACAATACAAGGAAACTGTTAAGGGTTTTAGACACTATCTGCCAACATCCTTAGTGTTTGGGTGGCGTGAGATCTAGTGGTCTACTTAAAATATATTCCAAAGGTTTTTACCTGATACCAAAAAAGATGTCGGGTCACAGAGGTGGGCAATGAATGGCTAGTAAGGAGAATAAAGACAGCACAAGGTAATTCATCTCTGAATCTACAACATTCCAGCTCTCCACAACTACAAAGGTTGAATCAGACTTGTAGAGTCTTTCAGATAGGTGTGACTTCTGTCTGGTAACTTCCATTCACAGTCTCCATTTCAAGAAGCTCAGAAAGGGAGATGTTTAGAGAGAGAAAAACTATGATGTGGTAAGTGCAAGCCAAAGGGGCACTCGGGAAGTGGAGACACGTTGTGGCTGTGCAGGAGCAAAGTGCTGAGAGGAAATTAAACCAGGCTAATGGCAAGTGTGTGCAAATGTCCTGAGAATCCCCCCATTGGCCGTGACTCCCCTACTGCCTCTTGGTCCAGTGGCCCTTCACTCTCTGGATGGATGCAGCAGCCCCACAGAGGAGTAAAGACACTGGGGTTGCCATCACTCATCCCTCCCTCCTCTTCCTAGGGCTTCATTCCTGCAGGCCTCACCTGGTAGTGGCCACTGACCTTGCATCAGGGAGCAGAGACAAGTCACAGGTCTGGGCAGCAGGGAGTGCAGCTGATGCCCAGTGAGAACCTTATGGATTAGGGTATAGCATTGACACCGCTTTCTCCAGCCACATATATCCAGTGCCTCCTTCACCTCTCTGGCCTCATCTCCTACCTTTCTTCCTCACCCATTCTGTTCTGCTTGCATCAAAGCCTCACCGTTCTCCAACTTGTCAAATGCTCACCTCAGGGTCTTTGCACTTGCTGTGTCCTCTGCCTGCAATGCTGTCTCACCTCACCCGGATAGCCACATGGCTCACTCCCTCACCTCCCCTATATTTCTGNTCCAATGCCACCTCCTCAGAGAAGCCCTCCCTGACTGCTTTATCCCAAACAGCTCCTGCACCACTCCCTCTCCCCTTTGCATTGCTGAGGCACCTGACAGCACTTACCTGCACTTGCTACAGGATATACTTGCTTGCTCCCCTGTTGATTGTCCGCTTCCTGCCCCATCTGAAGGCAGGCACACCTGGCTTTGCTCATAGTGGACTCATGGATCTCTGAGCCTGGGAAGTTGCTACATTTTTTATGAAATNAATAGAATAATTAGGAAATATCGGAGATGTCCCAGAGTCCACAGCCTGTTCATCTTGACTCTTGGAGATGATCGTGACCTCTTCTCCAATGTCCAGTGACCAGATGTGGCCTCTCAGGGATGGTCAGAGCCAAGAAACTCGTAACTTGGGGCCTACCCTAATCCTCTCCATGCAGGCCCACCTGGCAGGGGTCAGAGGTGTCAGCCTGTCCAGCTATCTTTGGCCGCAANGTGGAGAGACCCAGGGCTAGGGGTCCAGGCCCCAGGGATTCCTGGAAAGGCTCATTTCTCCTTTGGCAAATATCCCCACTTCCTTCACAGGGCTTGTGTCTGCATTTCTNAACCAGAAGGTGTTTACACAAAACATCCTGGGTTTGGCGACAAATTCACCCTCCATGAGGAATCCTTAATGAAGCTTTCTCCTTCCCCACACCAGGCAGCTGCAGACTGGCTCAGTCTCTGGGAACTGAAGGCAGCCCAAAGCCAGACAAAGAGGAGGTGCTTCTGGGCTTCATGTGGCTCAGTTTGAGACTNTCCAAAGACAGTTGTGTGGTGGAGACCAGAGTGCCCCACCTCCATCTGTGTCTGGCCTGCCCTTCTCCCAGCCTCAGCCTGCAGCTATAAAACTAAAAAGTAGTGATCCTGTCTATACAAAAGTAGCCATGAAATTTAAGTGAGGCAGAGTATGAAAGGCCTAAGTTGCCAGGAGTCAATAAGGGAGACTTAAAAATGAACATCAGAGCTGGGCCTTGGGGCTGGGGAGATGGCTCAGTGAGTAAGAGTGTTCACTCTGAAAGAATGAGGATCTGGGTTCGAATCCCAAGCACCTACATAAAAATCCAGACATGGTTGTGTGGGACTATTACCTCAGCATTAGATACAGAGAGCTCACTGGTTAGCCAGCCTAGCCCCAAAGTGAGCTCCTGGTTCAATGAGAGGCCCTATTTCAAGACAGTAAGGTGGAGAATGACAGAAAGACACCTAATACCCTACCCTGGCCTCTGCATGTGTCTGCATACGCACAGGTACCCCCACGCTTACATGCGAACACCACACAACACAACACATACACCCACACAAAGTAAAATGAGATGGAATACAGCTCAGTNGTAGGGCTGAGCGTGTGAGAGGCACTGGGTTAATTCTAGTTACACACACAGAAAAGGAAAAGCGCATCGGTGAGGTAAAAACTCCCAGGCCTCACCCCTGAGCCCCAGCTTTGCAACCGTGCAATAAGAGGTTGGGGGACCCCTCCAGTTCCACTGAGNAGCCATCCCCTCCGANCTCCTCTGGGAAGTTCTGGATCCTGATTTACTCTTCANCTCTTACTGACACACTTCACTGCTCACCCTGGACAGTTTCCAGCTCCTTCTGTGGGTCTCGGCTTGCTACTGTGGACACTGGATTCAACAAATGCAGCGGCCAGATAAAATTTTAAACGATTACTCTTTCCTTTCCTTCTTTCGGAGAGAGAGAGTGAGGGGGATTTCTACCACCCTTTATTTACAAGCTAGAAGCTAAAGCATCACCAGTTAAATGTAAATCTCTCTGCCACACTAGGTTTCTCGGTGTCCTTAAACAGGACTTAGCATTTCTGTGTCTCCAAAGCCCTTATCTCTAGAATAATTAATATGTAATTATTTTGCCATCANTGTTTGTTGTTTCTCACTAGGATGACGTTCCTAGAGTCGGGATGTTTTCTTCCTTGCTGCGTTCACGCAGCAACCTGGCACACAGGCGATGCTGGAGAACCCTTTGAAGGGAGGGAGGGAGAGGAAAGAGGCAGCGCACTGGGCTGGTTCCTCAGAGACTGAAGGGGGCGCTCCTGCCCCGCTCCCAAAGCTAGACCCGCCCCTCTGGCACTCCGCTGGTGCGCATGCGCCACCCTTCTAAAGCCCGTGTTCTCTTCACTGCGCAGGCGTGCCGGAAGTCCTCAGCGCGGCGCGTGCGCGGATGGAGCCGAAGTGGCGTTGAGTGAAGGCGATATTAAGAGCTGCGTATCGCCATGCTGTCCCCCGAAGCGGAGCGGGTGCTGCAGTACCTGGTCGAAGTGGAGGAACTGGCCGAGGCGGTGCTGTCGGACAAGCGGCAGGTGAGAGGCGCGGCGGCGGCTAGCTCCGTACGCAAGCGCGCGGGGTCCCGGAGCGAGCGTCTCCTCTGCTCTGGGCGGTCGCCTTCCTTTCGCCCTGCCCCTGCCGGTCCCCCAGATCCTTACCCTCTGCATACGGCTTCCCCGACACCGGTTTCCAACGCAATCCAGATCCCCATCGTGAATCAGGTTGCTGAGACCCGAGCGGCATTTGGGCAGTAGGATGACGTGGAAGGGGGTGTGGGGTGGGGGAGGAGGTTGGAGGGCCTCGTAGACCCAAAAGAGGAGCTTGGCTCTGGCTCTGTGGTAAGTGGTGAGTCTCTGAGTTCCTGCTGGGGATGTTATCATTGGATTTTGATTGATTGGTTGATCTAAACTCCAAACTTTAGAGGGTCTCATGTATCTTGGGGCTGGCCTCGAACTCACTACGTAGTCTAGGATAGCCTTGAACAATCCATAGTGCGCCTTCGTCAGCCTCCTGAGTTCTGGGATTATAGGCATCACGGTATTTAAGTTTTAAAGGAGTTTTTTCTGGCTGCTTCTTAGCGTGCAAAGAACCATTTAGATCACTGATTCTCGACCTTCCTAATGCTGTGACTCTTTAATACAATTCCGCACGTTGTGGTGACCCCCAACCATAAAATTATTTTCGTTGCTACTTCATAGCTGTAATTTTGCTACTGTTATGAATTGTAAATATCTGTGTTTTCCAATGGTCTTAGGTGACCCTGTGAAAGGGTCCTTTGACCCCAAGGGTCAAGACCCAGGTTGAGAACCACTTATTTAGTTATCCAGATGATCTGGATTTGGACCAGATGGTGATGATGGAGAAGTGATGGGGTGAGAAATATACTGTGGAAGTCATCTCCAAAAGCCGTCATAATTACTCCGGTGGTCTATAGTGAGAAGGCTTGGTGGTTCACAAGCAGCAGGATTCCTGCGTACTCCAGCCCCAGAGTCACCTTCTGAGTAGTTGTCATGGTGGTGTCCTACCATACTGTTCGAGTCCAGAGTGGTTGAATGTCTGGCCAGACTGTCAGAATTACCTATAATAGCCTATCAATAATCACTGTCCAGAGGAGACGCTCAACTCCCTGATGGCCCTGGTACACACTCAAGTTTAAATGGATGAGTCTTAATTGGTAAACTTTTTCCTAGCACCTGCTCTGGAGGAAGGGCTCCTGTACAAGCAGAGGAGCTGGCAGCTGAGTGGGTGAAGAACACATTCACACTTGAGCCCGACCATGTTAGGCAAGACATTGGGAGTTAGCCAGGAATGATGCTTTGTCTCTTCAGGTTGGGGCAGGAAGCAGCTGAGTTCTCTCTGCTTCTGTTTTCAGATTGTGGACCTGGACACCAAGAGGAATCAGAACCGAGAGGGCCTGAGGGCCCTACAGAAGGACCTGAGCCTCTCTGGTAAGTTGTGACATCCTCACTGAAGCCCTGGAAACTGGTTCACTTCTCTTCTGAAGGCCTTTATTGTCCCTGGTAGAGACCAGGCAGGAGGCTGGGACTGTGTGACTCAGCCTCACAGGAAACTAAAACAGCTTGCGGAGAAGAGCAAGCAACCGTTGCAGGTCAGACATATGCTGTGACTCAGGATTTTAGCTGCTCACTTCAGTGACAGGCCATTAGCTTATCACTCATTGATGGCAGATACTGAAAGTGCTCACAGCACATAAAAGCAATAATAGTTCTGCCCTTATGTTCCACATGAGGAAAAGCAGTGTAAACACATAACTGAAAATTGTGAGAAAGCTAAAGATGGAGTTGGCCATGAGTGGGTGTTGAGACTGTCTAGGAGGGAGGAGATGGGGCTCTTTAGATGAGGCCAGGTGGCTGTGGCTGTGGCATGTGAACAAGTGGGGGACAACATGAAGCACTTCTGGGAAGATGGGCAGCATTCAGGCCATAATGAAGGGCACCGACATGCATTCCACTGGCTGCTTATCTCACCGGAGGAAAACCCAGACAACCTGCAGGACTCCCCATGACCCAGCCCCACATGACCTCCACCATAGTAGCCCCCACTCTCCCACTCACTCATTGACTCACTGGTCTCTTGGTTGTCCTGATGTCAAAGCACTGCCGATACTGGCTGTTGCCATTCCTCTGCCTGCCTCTGTCTTCCCAGGTATCTAAGGGAGGTGTCCTCCCGTTCTTCAGTTCTCTGCCTGGATGTCACATCTGCAAAGAGGCCTCGTACCTTTCCTCTCGTGCTTCCCACCACTCTTAAACAGCTTTATTTTAGAGTAGTTCTTACAGTATATAGAGAAACAGCTTGTTTATTCCCCACCTTTGCTCTGACACGAGTTCTACAAGGGCAGGAACTGTCTGTTGGTCTATGTTCTTAGCAGCCAAACGATGCCTGGCAGATAGACGGTGCTTCAAAAGAAGAAATAAAACATGTCTGTTTGCTATTTCAGAAGATGTGATGGTTTGCTTTGGGAACATGTTCATCAAAATGCCTCACCCTATGACGAAGGAAATGATCCAGAAAGGTAAGATGTCCTGGGAATGGTCAAGGACATGACTGCCTTCCCTACCAGTCCTACTCCAGCACTGAGAGTCACACTTTGGCAGTTTGAGAGGCAAGTGTGCTGGAGAGTTGATGTGGTTTTGGTTCCTACTCTGCCACAGTGGGTCAATTCCTCACCTGTAAGTGGGGCATCTACACAGCACAGTTGTGAAGCTGAGATAAACAGTGTGTCTAGCATTATTCTTGTTGACTAGTGAGAAGTCAGTTGGGTTACANAAACTTGACAAATTGAGCTTGAAATACCATTCTGATTTCCTCATTAAAAAGTTGTCCAAAGGAAGGAAAGAAAACCAACAATTTTTTTCCTAGTGCTGTTGAGATGGCTCCGCAGGTAAATGTGCCTGATGATGACCTGAGTTCAGTCCTCAAGGCCCACATAGTAGAAGGAGGAACCAACTCAAGTTGACCTCTGTGCTCCAGCCACGCACATACATCACACTAAATAAATAAGTCAACAACAAAAATGGTTTCCCAGATGCCCAATAGTGGCCTCATAGTGTAGTCCCTTGGTCATTGAGTATCACTGTAGTATTACAGGTTTTTATATCTGTATAGCATACTGGGGAAAGGCAAAGGGCTTTTTTCATATGAGGTCTTGGTTTTCTGTTTGAAAATAAGGTCACTCTGCTAAAACCGTATTGGTCAAGGCCATGAAGGGGCCTGGATAACTAAGCTTTTGCATGAGCCTCTCTCTGTCTCTCTCTGTGTCTTTCTCTCTCTCTCTCTCTCTCTCTCTCTCTCTCTCTCTC
>LZPO01075903.1:100161-115573 GCA_001675575.1 Neotoma lepida
CTCCACCAGGACCTCAAGGTCCTGAGGGATGGGCTAAGCCTGAGACCCTGAATTCTTGTTCCCGGTAGAGTGTCCACCGTGAAGGTTTAATTAGGTACTGAATGGATTAATGAGTGAACTATAAACGGGTGAAGGGAATACCGCAGGCTCTGGAGTTCAGGTGTCTGCATTTGAATCCCAGCTTGGCTATTTACCTGCTGTGTGACCTTGGGCAAGTCATTCAACCTCTCTGTGTCTGTTTTTGCTTTTACTTTTTTGAGACGAGATCTTGCTATACAATGGTCTGGAACTCACTACAGAGACCAAGTGGGCCTTGAACTTGAGATCCTCCTGCTTCTGCCTCCCAAGCACTCTTACTTAACCTTTATGCATCCATTCTCATCTGTAAAATGAGGCTAATAACCGAGGGACTCACTGAACTGTTACAATGGAGTGAGAGGCACCTGCTGAGTGCTGGGGCCTGGTGCTCAGTAGATGCTCAGTACGCGTTTGCTATGGTTACCTGCAGGACTGAGTGAGACAGATGGGAGAAATACAGCTCTAGACACGGGCAGCTAGGATGTAACACTAGGGACATCCACCTCAGTGGCCTTATCCCTCCATGTCCCTGGGCTCACAGGGGGCCAGGCCTGGGTCACTCACCGACATCACCAGAACATAGACTCGCAGGTCAAACTTGCGGCCTGTGGGAAAGAACTGGTTTGTATAACTGATACTGACTGGCTGTCAGACTGTAGGCTAGGCTTCAGATCCTATCAGGAGATGGACAGACAGTCAGGGATCTGCCTGTTTGAGGCTCCAAGCACAGCTACACGGGGCAAAGGGAGAGGTTGAGTGGGCAGTGTTGGGACAAGGCTTGAGGCTTAGTGGCCAAGGAAGGTCTTATGAGAGGTGGAGACTGACTGACAGACACATGGACAGGTGTAGGCCCAGCCCAGGCTGGGTGGGACCTTCTGGCTGGACCTAGCTACAGAAGGTCAAAGAGCCTGGGCCCANGGGGAGGGGAAAGCAAAGAAAGTGAGGCAGGTGGCAGAGGAGACAGGTGGCAGGGCCCAGGCCATGTGCCGATGAGGACANTACTGCAGACAGGGCCAAATCTCCATGCAGTCTTTGAGGTTTGTTCTATAAACCACAAGGAACCACTGGATAGTGTTTCCATGCCACCTGGATTCTCACCTGCCTTCCTTCTGCCCAGAAGGCCGTGCTNCTCTCCATAGCGGCCTGCAGTCTTTGCCTCCAGTCCCACCCTGTGACTCCACCCCTTCCTTCCCTAGGGGTGCAAAGAAACAAAGTGATGGGTCTACCACCATGCATGACNCTCCACCAGGACCTCAAGGTCCTGAGGGATGGCTACAGANTGCTGTATTGGTGTGGAGCCTGAGGGACCAGGGCAGTGGAACACCAGTGGGACCAGCACAGCCATCCGGGAGGGAGACAACAGCAAGCTGAGACTAGGACAGCAAAAACAGAGGTGGCCAGACAGACGGCTTTAGAACTGTGGAGCTTAGTGAAGAACAGCAGGAAGGGGCTGGAGAGACGGCTCGGTGGTTAAGAGTGTGTACTGCCCTCCCACAGGTCCTGAGTTCAGCACTCAGCACACACGTCGGGTGGCTCACACCTCCAGCTCCAAGAGATTGGAGGCCTCTTGCCTCTGCATCCGCAGTCACCAGCACATACCCACACACAGACATAAGCACCTACACACAATTAAAATAATAAACACAAATTATAAAAGGAGAGAACAGTAGCAAGGAAGCAGAGGCACCGGACACTTCCCAGATGCTGGCTTAGCAACTTGAGGGAGGAGAAGCCATGGCCCAGGTGGAGAAGCTGTAGAGTAAGCCAGACTGGGAAGCACTTTTGAATCTGAGGCACATTGGTATGGAGTTGCTGGGAGAGTCCCAAGTGATTTGGGGTTCAAGGGCAAGGTCTTGACTGGGGACAGAGAGCTGGGGGAGGAAAAAAGAGAAGAGATCCATTGCCCCCCCCACCAAGGGTCATTGCCAGGGGACAGGGAAGGGGTTGGGGGGAGGTAGGTGGCATTAGCATGGCTACAGTGAGACCCCTTAGGTAATTCATAAACACAGGTTAAAAGCCCAGGGCGGCTGCCTGTGCTTCAGGAAGGGGCTGTTCCCCAGCAGCCTCTGCCCTGGGAATGNGCTCTCCAGCAGGATTCTTCCTCCATGTCTACTCATAGGTGATCCCAGAGGTGACCTGGCTTCCTGATCCCCATGTCATCTTCTGTCCCCTTGCCCTGTTCTCCATCGCACTGTGTGGCTGAACTTCTTCAGGCTTGCACTGCCTGCTCATATGGAGTACAGGCTCCTAGAGCAGAGTCCAGGACAGTGGCTGGCACCAAGGAGGCATTTTGTAAATGTTTCATTGGATCAAAGCATGAATGAATGAACTGGCTTCCAAGGAGAATTTCCCTCACGCCAGTTGGAGTGGGAAGGGCATGCCAGGCTGGGGGAATTATTATGCACAGGCCACAGCTAGGAGGTAGGAGAGTACAGGACAGGTCTCTGTCTATGTCCCCTTTCAGGCCTGATGACAGGCCAGGTCTTTGCTGATTTATGTGTTGACTGAACACTCAGAGGACAGGGTAGACACGACCCAACCATCTTACCTCCTATCAAGTAGGGGTTTTCCACGTAACGCTGAGCCACATAGTTCTCCACTGGTATCTCCTCTTTCTGGTCCTCATTATTCTTTGTGTCCTGGTTGTGATAACACTAATCAGTAACACACACCAAGAGTGCCCTGTGTACTGGGTGCCATGCCAGCCACTATACCTGGGGTATNTGATTAGATCCTTACGTTGATCCTCTCGGGTAAGAACTAATGTAATTCCCATTTTACAGATGCACACCTGAAGCACAGAGAGGTAGGGTGACTTGTCTGAAGTCACACAACTGGCCAGAGGTCCAGCAGAGATGTGGAGCCATACNTAGTTTGAGCCCAGAGCCTGAGTTATTCTTTAGACCTGTGCTGCCCCAGAAGGCAGCCNCTGGCCACACGTGGGCATTGACATTTATGTTCATATTGGTAAAAGGCAAATGAGACTACNCGCTGTGACAGGGATAAAACCTGAAGCCAGTGCCTTCATGAAATAAGGCAGCAACATAGGATCCACTTCTCCGAGTCACCAGAATAGTTAAATGCCTCAGAAAGCAGGAGGGTGGTGGAGGTCAGTATGGAATGGGTAGAGTTTGGACTTGAGGTGGTGCAAAAGCTCTGGCCATGGAGTTTTGTGACAAGTGCACGAGATGAATGCCTGCCCTGCCCCGCCAGCACTTCAGAACTGAACACTGAAAAAATGGTCAAAAAAATGGCTCGGTCAGTAAACTGCTGGATACAGAGCATGAGGACCTGAGTTCAGATCCTCAACACCACATAAAAGCAAGGATGTAAGCACTGGGCAGGCAGAGATAAGGGGATCCCTGGGGCTCACTGGCCACTCAGTCTAGCTGAATAGGTGAGCTCCAGATTCAGTGAGAGGCCTTGTCTCTAAAGTAAGGAGAGTAATCGAGGAAGACACTCAACTTCTGCCCCTCCCCATGCATGCAAATGGTCAAAATGCTAAATTGTGTGTNCTATACAGTTTAATCCATCGAGGGAGGGGGTACNGCTGGAAATCAAGGGGGGCAATGTGCCTGATAGCCAAGCGGCTACCACTGAACCTCTTGCCCCTTCAATTCTCAGAGGAAATGAAATTTCAAACTTTTAGCCCTTTGGTGAGTTTAGTGGCAGATCACTCGCTTAGTGTGTAAAGGCTCTGGGTTCTGTCAGGGGGCGGGGGAGAAGGGAAGAAGGAAGAGAGGAGGGAGGGAGGAAGGGATGGAGGAGGGAGAGAAGGAGGGAGGATCAATTTCCCTTTGGGAGTCCAGGGCTTAGCCCCGGAAGAGAAATCACCCATGCCATGTTCGTCCATAGAAGTTCTAGCAGAGTGCTNCCTAGAGAATATCATAGCAGGACTGTCCCCTTCCCCTCTTACCCACNAGCTGAGGGGACAGCAACACTCACAGGTACAACCCTCCCTGGGACCCCTCAACCCTATCTCAGTGACCTCATGAAGAACCAAAACCCCAGTCACACACTCTCTGGGCTCACAAGCCACCCAGTGGTAAGCACTTGGACTAGGGGCTTCTGGCTGTCAGGGCAGTGCCGCCTCCTGCCCAGCCATGGCACCACCTGGGCAGCCAGGCCAATCCTTCCCAGGCCCCTCCTTACCACCTCTACTCACATGGCTGGCTGAGGGGTTCACGTTGGCACGGGCAGGCTGCGCCTCCACAATGGTGAGCTTCTTTCCCACGGTGCCCTGAAAGGTGCATGGGACACATAGGCATGTGTGTAATGGGAGAGCCATTTATTAAGCACTTGCTTGTAGCCTCTGGGAGTTGAGTCTTCCTGCTCCCCGCCCCCAGCACCGCTGTCAGCCCCAGGGTTCAGAAAGCCCTGGTCATACTTTTAAGAGCACAGCTGCTAATTGGGATCCTGCTCATCAGCACATCGGATCCTCAGCAGACACTAAAAAGTGTGGGGCAAGGTCAGGATTTGAACCCAGAGCTGACACTCTGGTGGGCAACCTTGGCAGGCAACCCTGTGGGTTTTGGGGGAAGGAAGGTGTGGCCTCCTGAGACTTGGATGGAGAAGAGGGGGGCTTACCTTCCTCCAGTCCATGATGTCCTTCAGTTTCCGGAAGAGAAAGATGCCCTTCCCCTGAGATCGGGCGACCTGATGGGGGGATGGGGTGGGGGGATGGAGAAAGGCAGGGCTCATCTCAGGGTGTCTCCCTGCCCCCCCCATTCCCAGGGCCTTCCCCAGCTCATCTCTGTGTCCATCTCCCCATGGTCTCCCGTCTCTGCCCAGAGGAATGGCCATTCAATCCCCATGGGGCTGAAGGAGGAACATGAGCTGGGATTTGCTACAAAGACATACATTTGCATGAATAATGCAGAAGGACAGACAACTAAAAAACCATCTCAGCCAGTCCTGGAACATATCATCCAATGCTATTTTTGGAAATCAATTTGCCTTCCTAATTAGGTTTTGCTTCGGCTAATACTGGAATCATTCTGCCTTTACTGCACCCTGCCATAGGTAATTCATGGCCTCCCAGAGGCGAGGGGGCTGGGGGAGTTCTTGATATCTTGTCGTGTTCCTGCCTTCTGAGATGTTCACCTGCCTGGCCTTGCATAGGAACGTTGCCAACATGCTCACCACCCTCTCCACACCCTACAGTTCATTGGTACTGCAGGATAGTTTTGTTAAGCTATCATTAAAAGGTATGTTGGCATGTNTATGCATGCATGCACACATGCATGTGTGGGGTATGTGTGTTGCTGAGGATCAAACCCAGGATCTGGCTTGCTAAGCAAGCAATCTACCGCTGAACTACAGACCATCCCCAGGGATTATGCTGTATGTCACTTAGATGTCTGATATTTCCCTGTATAGAGCTTAGACCTGCTATCTGGCCTGGCTTTTGTGGCCTCTGAGACCAACTCTGGCTTCTGGTACCAGCTCAGTCCCTTAGTTATCTGAGCTACTGAANAGGACCTGAGGAGGCATCTTTTCTCTGGCATGAATGCACCCAGTGAGTGCAAAGCCTCCTTCCCCTCTGTTCTCTGAGCAGTGGCCCAGCAGGCCCTTCAGGCCCATCAGGCCCACCAGGCCCTCCAGGCCCATTAGGCCCACCCAGGCTCCAGAAGGTCCGATAGCAGGTGGTTTGCTCACATCTGGAAGCAGAGAAAGGCAAATGCCTCTTCCTTTCTCCCGTTTTATTGAGTCTGGGACACAAGCCCATGGGGATCCAAGGTGGATCTTCTCTAGGCAATTAAACCTCTCTGGAAACACCCTCAGACACCCGTAACGATGTGCNTCATTAATTTTGTAGGTGTTTATTAATCCAATGAAGCTGACAGTGTGTTATTATCACAAGTCTAAGCTTTGCCAACTTGACACACAAACACATCACTCTAAGCCCAGCGCTCTGCCCTGGCCCCATAGGGCGGCGGCCGTCCCATGTGAGACGTGTTCATTCTGACCTCAAAAGCCTCCCCACTCTCTTAGCAGTTTCAAAACTGTTCCGAATTCCTAAGTCCAATCTAGGCATGGTGGCTTACATTTTAAACCCCAGCCTACAGAAGGCAGAAGCAGGCAGATCTCTGAGTTCAAGGCTAGCCTGATACACAAAGTGAGTTCCAGGACAGCCAGAGCTACACAGTGAGACCCTCCCTGTCTCAAAAAATAAAACAAAGCAAAAAGTCCTAAGTTCAGAGCCACTCACAACGACACACACTCTGGAGGCAGAGGCAGGCTGATCTCTGATTTAAGTCCAGCCTGGTCTACATAGTGAGACCCTGTCTAAAAAACAAAACACAAAAAAGTTTTAAGTCCACTGTCTCTTCTGAGACTCAAGGCAATCTACTATGGGCCCTTGTAAAATAAAAACACAAGTTATATACTTCTAGCACACAATGTGTTCAGGAGGGTTCAAGGACAGCCTCGGCACCTCCATTCAGACTCAGCAGAGTGACAAAATGCCTTAGAGTGGGGAACAGCTAAGGTTGTCCATGATGTCACCACCTGGGGCTTAGAGTGGCTTCATGGAGACACAGACTGATGGACAGGCACAGTCCTGAGTCACACACCTGCTGCCTCATACCCTGAGAGTGACCAGAAGAGATGCAGTGGTCCTGGGGTCTGTGCCCTGCCCAGGCCCCCTATCCCAGCAGAGGAGCTGGGATGCAAGGGCAGGTGGGAGCAAGGTTGGATGTGTGTGATTTCTTTTATACTAGACTGGACTTAAATTCTGTTTGTTTTTGTTTAACTTTTTTCAGGGCTGAGGGTTGAATCTAANGCCTCAGGCAAGCTAGGCTAGCACTTTACCTCTGAGCTATGTCCTCAGCCCTTAGACCGGGTTTTCCATGGCCAAACCCAAAGACTTATTTGTTTGCTTTATTTTTTATTTTTATTTGTGTATGCACATTTATATGTGTTGGGGCACACACAGGTTTGTGGTTCGTGTACCTGTTATATGCATGTGTGTATAGAAGCCAGATGTCATTCCTCAGAAACTGTTCACTTTATTTCTTCATTTTGAGATAAGGTCTCTCTATGTAGCTCTGGCTGTCCTAGAACTATGTAGACCATGCTGGCTTCAAAGACACAACAATCCAGCTGCCTCTGCCTCCCAAGTGCTGGGATTAAAGGCACGGATCATCACACCCTGCATATTCACTTCACTTTTTTTTAGATTTATTTATTATGTATACAGAAGAGGGNGCCAAATCTCATTATAGATGGTTGTGAGCCACCATGTGGTGGCTGGGAACTGAACTCAGGACCTCTGGAAGAACAGTCAGTGCTCTTAACCTCTGAGCCACCTCTCCAGTCCCTCACTTCACTTTTTGAGACAGGAGTTTTCACTGGGATCTGGGGCTCAGCGATCCAGCCAGGCCGACTGACCAGTGAGCCCAGGGATCTTCCATCTCTAACTCCTCAGTGTTGTNGGCACAAGTCACCACATCTGGTTCTCACATGAATGCTAAGGCTAAAACTCAAGCCCTTACTCTGTAGCCAAGGATGACTTTGAATTCCTGATCCTCCTACCTCTACCTCCCAAGTGCTGGGATTACAAGCGTGTACTGCTACGCCCAGTGGCCGAAGGCCTATTCTTATTATCTCTAAGAGAGTGAAGTTGAGAGATTGATGGTCCTAGGGCACCAAGAGTCTACAGAGGCTGGGTGGTGGTGGCGCACGCCTTTAATCCCAGCACTCGGGAGGCAGAGGCAGGTGGATCTCTGTGAGTTTGAGGCCAGCCCAGGCTACCGAGTGAGTTCCAGGAAAGGCGCCAAAGCTGCACAGAGAAACCCTGTCTCGAAAAACCAAAAAACAAACAAACAAACAAACAAACAGTCTACAGAGTGGTACTGTGGTGGGGGTGGGGGTGGGGCATTACCAAAGGCCCCTTATGTTTTCTGTGCCTAAGAGGATGCCTAAGAAGAAGGTGAGGGTAGAGTAGAAGGGCAGAGCCTTGCACAGAGAACTGAAGAGGCTTGGGATTGGCTGATGAAGACGTAACCACTTAGCACAGGTGCCTGGAGGGGGACTGACTTGGGCAAGGTAGTACAGAGGAAAACACACTAGTCCACGATGTTCCCCAGGAAGGTGGCCCTGGGGCTCCTGGCTCTTCCCCAGAATTCTGAACAGAACTCTGGTGAGACGATCTGGTGCCAGCAGGGGGAAAAGGATAAGCAGAGAGCTACAGGCAACCCCAGCTGCATCAAGTGGGACTTGCTGCTAATTGGGAACCAGCAATTGCATAGTAAGTGGCTTTCTTTCCCAGCCCACTGCTTTGTCAATGGCAATACCATGACAGCTGTGGGTAGTGCCGTCTATGTGTGTCCCCCACAGCTGAGGCATGCTGGCTGCGNATGAGAACAGGTGCTGCTTCTGCTCAGCTGGACCTGGGATTTGTTTTCTTGCTCTGTTTGNAGATTGGGTCTCACTATATAGCCCAAGCTGTCCTGGAACACACTGTGTAGCTTAGGCTGGCCTTAAATTTTAACACTCCTCCCGCCTTGCCTCATAAGTGCCTGGATTTTAATTCTGTATCTGCCACCTGAGAGCTGTGTGACCCTGAGCTAAGGGCCCCTGGGCCACCTACTGCTTTGTCTGTAAGCTGGGGCAGTACTGTTTCCCTGAAACTGCATGTTAGACACAAAGCACACAGGTTAGTTGAAAGGCTTGGAGTTAGATGTGTAACAGGGGCCATTTCTCTTATCATTTCCAAGAGTCCAGGAAGCACCTTCCCTTCACCATGCCCCAAGAAGCTCTGGTCAGTTTCAAAAACCTGTGTGGCCAGGAGTAGCACTGCACGCCTTTAATCCCAGCACTCAGGAGACAGAGGCAGGCGGATCTCTATGAGCTCGAGGCCAGTCTGGTCTGCACAGTGAGTTCCAGGACAGCCAGGACAAAATAAGCAAACTTGAGTGTGCACATGCCTTACCCAGGAGCAGGTTCAAAGGCAGAGTCACTGGTCAGATGGGGTGAGCCTGGACACTCTGATCTAATTTACATAGGGGAACACCCTGGCTCTTGCTCCTGGTCTTGGGTGACACTGAGTGGCAAAATTGTAAGGCAGGGCCTTGGACAGATGGCTCAACAGTTAAGAGCACTGGCTGCTCTTCCAGAGGACCTGGGTTCAATTCCTAGCACCCACATGGCAGCTCATAACTGTCTGTAACTCCAATTCTAGAGGATCAGATACCTTTTTCTGTCCTCTGTGGGCGTTGCACACAAGTAGTGCACAGACACGCATGCAGGCAAAACATGCATACACATAAAATAAAAATAAATCTAAAACATTTCTTTAAAAATAAAGGAGTATAAAGCCGGGCGGTGGTGGCGCACACCTTTAATCCCAGCACTTGGGAGGCAGAGGCAGGCAGATCTCTGTGAGTTCAAGGCCAGCCTGGGCTACTGAGTGAGTTCCAGGAAAGGCGCAAAGCTACACAGAGAAACCCTGTCTCGAAAAACCAAAAAAATAAAATAAAATAAAATAAAATAAATAAAGGAGTATAAGGCAGTGGTTCCCAAACACAGTGCAGTTGGCAACTCTGCAGGAGAGCCCGGGACAGGACTCAAGTGTCTGCTTCAGGAGGCCTGAGGGACCGGTGGAGGTGGTGTCCTGCCATGTCCCAGGGTTCTCTAGGGAGCAGAAGCCTCAGGGTGTGGATGTGGAGGGAATGCCCTACACCAGGCTCCCCAGCCTGGGAGCTCAGGCAGGACATCTATGGCATAGTTCTGGGACAGAGTTGCTTCTATTTCATGGAAACTCAGAGGGACAGGAGGGATTCATTCCTGGGACCCCAGGACCCCACCCCCGACCGACTCTCCCTGCAGAGGCACTCACAGGCTTCATGATCCAGGTGATTCCAGGGTTCTTGCGAAATTCCTCCACAAACAGATGGTACTCACAGGGCATCTCAAAGGTTTTGGGGAAGAAGTCACACTTGGCTGCCTCTGCCTTTCCTGCCTCACGCTCCAGCTGCTTCCGGAATCGCTTGAGGTTCTTTACCATGTAGTTCTTCCTGGTAAGCTGGGCAGCAGGGGACAGGGCAGACAGACAGTGAGCCTCCTGCTCCCTGCCTTGCCCACCTCTTTTTAGAAACAATATTTNATTACATTTATTGGGGGGAGTCTAAAATGAGAGAAAGAGGACATGATGACCACTTTCTGAGCTTTTGTCCTCAGCAGGAAGTTTCCATTTCCCCCAGATTAGGACATTTCCCTTCACCTGGAGTGAGTTTCTTTCCCCCATATACCACAGAGGGCAAAGAGTGTTGGGGGGGGGACCACTCTACCCCTAGTCAGCCAACAGTTATTTCTGTAACCATGCACCAAGGCAAGGGCCCTATTAATGGTTGCTTTCTTACTCAAGCACCAAGGCTGGGGTCCTATTACAATCACTTCTGTGTTTGTAGACAGAAACAACAATCCAACCCCTGCAACAGAAGGGACACACGGACACCTTAAGACCAATAGAAGGCCTGACATAGTGGCCACACCTTTAATCCCAGAGGCAGGTAGATCTCTGTGAGTTTGAGGCCAGCCTGGTCTACATAGTGAGTTCCGGGACAGCCGGGGCTACATAGAGAGACCCTGTCTCAAAAACAAACAAATGAATAAATAAAGAAAGAAAAGACCAATGGAAGTGTAGGGAGAGTTATCAAGATGGGGATACTTGAACCCTAGAAAAATCCCCACGCTCCCTTAGAGTCAGCGGTACCCAGCTCTGGGCCCCTCTCTGTCTAGAGAGCTCTAACACGTGCCAATAAGCTTTGCTTTTGTTTTGAGCCCTTTTCCAGTATTGCGATTATTTAACTGTTAGAGCCCACTAGCATCAGAGGTCAGGGAGCAACCTCTGGGAGTCAGTCTCTCCTTCTACTATGTGGGTCTTGGGGATTGAACTCAGGTCCTCAGGCTTGGCCACAAAAGCCTTTATCTGCTATGCCATCCTACTGGCCCTCCTGCCCACCTCTTGATCCCAGCCTCCACTCTCAGACCCTCAGAGTAGCAGGAACAGTCAAAATGACTCCACCAGACAGCCTGCTGGTCTGGAGCCATTAGCACTTCTCAGGCATGGAACCTGAGGCTCACCTCATAGTGGTTCCGGAAGTGGCTGATCCGCACGTGCTCATCCATGTAGGTGTGGTCAAAGTTCTCACGCAGCCAGCTGACGTCACACCAGTAGAAATCCCACTCGCCTTCACTGCGGTGAGGAAGACAAGGGTCAGATCTGAGGACTGAGGCATTGATGGGTCTCATAGCACATAACATGGGTGGGGGGAGGGGGAAGTGCTGGTCACAGCAGCTGGCTTTCCCTGAGGCACCAGCAGATGCAGCCATCCTGAGCCCAGAGGGCCTTGTATTACTTCTCAGCAGACTGGTCACTCCTGCTCCAGTCCCAACCATTTCCTGAGGTGTAGGTATGCCCTGCTTGAACATCCCATCCATCAGGCACTCACTGCTGCCTCACAGGCTGCAGTATAGGGTGGTAGAACAAGAAATCCACCCTCTCTGCCCCTGCCCTGCTACTTTGCTTTGAATTTTGATTGTCTCTCAAAGGCTGGGGTGTTGAAAGCTTAATCATCAGCCTTGGCAGTACCGGGAGGTGGAGGAGCCCTTAAGGGGTGGGGCCCAGAAGAAGGATGTTAGTTTATTGAGGGGCATGCCCTTGAAGGGGATACTGGGTGGGCTCTTAGAGCCTCTCTAGCTTCTGGCTACCAGGCGGCCCCACCGTGCTGTTCGCCCTTGCTATAGGGCTAAGAGGAAAGGGCCAAGGCTTTGACCTCCAGAACCAAATAAACCTTTATTTAAAGAAAGGGGGGGCGGGATCTCTATGTAGCCCTGGCTGGCCTTGAACTCATAAAGATCCACTTGCCTTCACCTCCCTNGTGCTGGGATTAAAGGTATGTGCCACTACTTCCAGCATCCTTTCCCATTTTTAAGTCGATTGTCTTAGAAGACATTTTGTTGAAACAGTGGAAATAGGACTAAATACCCTCCACCTCTGCTTTTTTTTTCCCTGTTGTGGCCAAGTAGGCTGAGATTTGAAAAACACCTTGAGGGATCTGAAATCGAAACATACAGCAGTGAGTAGGTGGCTACCTGGAGTGGTGAACAGAACCAGTCCTGACCTTGACCAAGTCAGGAAAAAATGTCATGCCTATTGTATTTCCCAAAGGCCTACACCATCTCTTTCATCCCAGCAGCTGCAGGCTACAAAGACAGGGAGAAGCCATGAGAACCTTCTTTGGCAGATGGCACAATGAGTTCTCAATGTGTGAGCAAAAATGACAGCAGTTGACTGCTGACGTGCAGTGACCTTGACATGGATGTTTCTGGGCTGATGCCCCAGCAGCACATGGACAAACCACTCCGCTGTGGCTACTGTGAACCCTGACCTGCATGCAGGAGCTGCTGGCCAAATCTCTGAGTAGCTGAGCACTGAGATTTCTATAGAGCAAGGGGAACGAACAGCAGCCAACAAGTTCCGCTGGGTGTTATAGTTTCCAGAAGCTAACGACCTAGAGGGTTTCTTAGTTCCTCTCCTCTGCTGGGTGAGCATTTCTCCTGGAGGCCAATCATGCATAGGAACCTGGCCTTCAGGGGTGCTGGGTGCTGTGGAATTCTTCTGTCCCTGGCAGGGGACACTGTGTGGGAATGTCTTTGAGCATGTGAGCTCCGTATTTCCAACAAGCTCCAAATGACTTTTAAAAAGTTTAATAGCCACATCCCTGCTTTTAATTGAATGTTAAGTGGAAAAATAATACGTGCTGAGACAAACTGGTGATCACTGTCACATGATACAAAAGGCTGGTGTTTAAGTAGGAACAAGTGAGTCTCTGGGGAAATCCCAAATAAACCACATGGGCTAGGATAAAAACGGCCTGTGGGACTCAGGAATTACCCATCTCCACAGGTCAAGAAAGCAGAAAAGGGTCTACTTAGGGAGGAGGGCCAGCAGGACGGAAGAACAAGAGAAGCAATGGAGATATGAGCAAAGTGCAATGANGTGCATGTGTGGCAACGCCATCACGAAACTCACTATTTGGGATGCTAATTAAAAAATTTTAATAAAAATTTCCCACTTCCAAATTTTGTTCTGAGTTTCTTTTTAAACAGGCTGAGGGGTTGAATAGATGTTTTCTGTAAAGATTTACACATGACTCACGTGCACAGAAAAATATGTTATCATTAATCACCAAAATATGAAAAACCATCATGACATCCCAGTAAACATGTACCTGTGGCAATTTTTTTAGATGGACAGTAATGAGCACTGGCAAGGATGTGGGAATACTGGGATTATGTATTCTGCTGCTGGAAACCTGAAATGGAGAAGCCACTTCAGAGGATTCTGATACTTCCTTAAGAATTTAAACACAAAGTTACCACAAGACCCAACAATTCCACAATAAAAACATATCCACTCAAAATTTGTACATGAATGTTCACAGACTTTATTTATAGTGTACAAACAGCCCAAATGTCCATCTGCTCATGGTAAGGAGATAAGGAGAATGTGGTACGAAATGGAATATTATTTAACCAAAATGGGGTGGGGATGAATAGCCTGGTGTGTAGCCTAGGATGCATGAGGTCCTGGGTTCCACTTCCAGCACTGGGGATGGGGGTAGGGTACTGATACAAGTGAATTCACGCTTTGAAACAAGACCAGACAAACTGGGCAAGGTGGCTCACACCTATAATCCCAGCCCTCAGGAGGACCACTGAGAGTCTGAGGTCAGCTTGGGCTACCTAGAGAATATCAGGCTAGCCAGGGCTACTAGCAAGATGCTAACTCAGGAAGGAAGGGAGGGAGGGAGGACAGGAGAGAGGGAAAGGAAGGGAGGGAAGAGGACAAAGGGTCCAGCTCCCTTTATATGAGGTGTTGAGCAGAACAGATTGAAATTGAGGCTGGGCTGTAGGGAAAGGAACTTGGGAGGAGCTACTGGAGGGCGGGGTTTCTTTAGGGGAAGAGGAAAATGTCCTGGGGTGGGACACAATTGTGCCCCAAGAGGATTACACAATGTTATGAGCATAAAAGACAGGAATTGAACTAGACCTAGTGGTGCAGGCCTGGAGCCCCAGCACTCAGAAGGTGGAGGCAGGAAGATCAGGAGTTCAAGGCCATCCTCAGCTACATAGTGAGGCTCAGGACAGCCTGGGCTATAAGAGAAAAAAAAAAGGCATGGAATTGGTTTTTGTTGTTGTTTTGGTTTTAAGACAGGGTGTAGTTTTTGTTGTTTTTGTTTTGAGATAGTCTCTCTACATTGACCAGGCTAGCCTTGAACTCACAGAGCCCAGCTGGAATTGTATTTTTTTAAAAAAGAGTTTAGTTTCTGATAGGTGAAATTACCTTTCAATAAAAAGGGGAGACATGAAGGAGGGGATGGCAAAAGGTGACAGGTAGATCTTCCAATATGGGCTGCCATGGCTTCCCTGAGCTCTGGGAAGACTCTGGACAGTTTGTTCTAGAGCTGTCTCCTGAGGTTATGTTCACTAGAAGACAGCAGTGGGTTTCAGAAACACGAGGATATGAGTGGGCAAAGTGATCAGCACCTCCTCACTCCCAGCATCCCTCGGGGGTCTGTGTGTTGACTAAATGACTGAGTGAATGAAGAACTGTCCCTTTTTCTCATCTGTACTCGTGGAGGCTGTCTCCAGGGGTGCCAGTGGGAGGTGGTGGGTGGGGGGTGACAATGACAAAACATCTGGACAGATGTTGCCAATACTTCAGTGAGCTTGATCAAGATACATCCTGATCAACAACAATCAAAATACAAATAACTGCACAGTGAGAAACTGTGAACTGTGTTTCGGGGCGAAGCAGTCATGAGACTGGGGAGCTGAAGGACCTATTGAAAGACAGGACTTATTCCTGTCTCTTATACACATCTAGATGTGTATAAGAGACAGATCAAGATACATCCTGATCAACAACAATCAAAATACAAATAACTGCACAGTGAGAAACTGTGAACTGTGTTTCGGGGCGAAGCAGTCATGAGACTGGGGAGCTGAAGGACCTATTGAAAGACAGGACTTATTCTGGGCACCCGGCATCTCCTTCAAGGATGTCTGTTCCCCCTTTGAAAGATCAGTTTACAACTTCAAATACACTAATTTTGAGAAAAGATGATTTTTTTCAGGTTGCTTGACTAGCACAAATTGTTTTCTTGGCTTAAGCTCTGAGACTGTGAAATTACTTTATAGAGATAACTTCTTAATAGTTAAAGTACTTACTGGGACTGGTTGGTGAAATATCTTTAACATTATCTTAACAAATAAAACTAGTTGCTACAATGCTGATTTTTCTGTATTTGTTTACACATATAAA
>LZPO01075903.1:129465-142207 GCA_001675575.1 Neotoma lepida
TTATTTATTATGTATACAGTGTTCTGTCTGCATGTGTCCCTGCAGGCCAGAGGAGGGCACCAGATCTCATTACAGATGGTTGTGAGTCACCATGTGGTTGCTGGGAATTGAACTCAGGACCTCGGGAAGAGCAGTCTGGATTCTTAACTGCTGAGCCACCTCTCCAGCCCCTGGGGAGCCAACTCTTATCCCAACCAACCAACAAGCATTTCTGTGCTGATATACTGGGACAAGGGACCNTGTTACAGTTGCTTCTGTGCTCATGCGCCAAGGCAAGGTCTGACTGCAGTTATTTTTTTGACCATAAANGAAGAGCCCCAATCCCTGCTGTAGAAGGGCCACGCCTTTAGATTAACAGAGGGAGTCGGGAGGGGGATCACCAGGTGGAACACCTTAAGCCCAAATTGAACCCCAAACCCCCTTAGGAATTGATGGTCTTCCCAGCTCTGGCGCCTCCTCCTCTGTCCCAGGCCTCTATAGTGCTTGCCAATAAACTTTTCTTTTGCTTTGCCCTGAGACTGCCTCCTGTCTTGTCATTCTTTAATTCATGGAGAAAATGACCCCATCTGTTAGCTGGTATTGAAATGATCCATACAAGACAGTTATTGACAACCACTCTGATNAAGCCAATTAAAAGTTTTAANTCCTTTTTATTAATGGACAGACTAAGAAGGGACTTGTGACTCTTGCTGCCCAAGCTCTGGGGTACAGAGCTTCTAAAGCAAAAGCCACAAAGACATAATTTACATCAAAGTTAGATGAGGGTAAAGTAACCTTGAGATGTTTGTTCCTGGAACAGCATAGTAATTATTTTAGACATAATATGCCAATTATTTTTGACTTATATAGTTTCTAGTTATTTTAGTTTGCTTTAATTATTTTGATTAATACAATTGAACCATGGTCAAGGCCATGGAAATCTCAAATGCGCTGTCAAGGCAGACATGATTGCTGTGGGGAAACGGGTGGGGGGGGTGGTAGAGGGCCTGAGAACTGTCTTAAGCAAACACAAAATGGAGTTCAAACAAGATGGTGTTGCCTTAATCATTTTAGTATCAAAAGAAAACAGGATTTATGGGAAGGGCTACTGCAGCAGACACTTGNTTTGCTTTCGTTAGTGACACTTTAATAGTGAGACGTCTCTCAACTTGTGTGTTGAAAGAGTGTTACTTCAATTAAGTGAATCATAATGACTTAACACAGTGGAGGTGGAGGGAATAAATTTATTACAAATCCACAAAGTTCAAAGAGGAGGCTTTATTGGACGTAGGAAATGAAAACAGAGGAGTCAGAGTAGCGCCTCAGTTTCTCTAACTTGATCAACAGCAGTCACTCAATAGTGATAGCTGTATGCCGGGTATGCTTGGCACTGGGGTACAGGGATACAGGGAACAAGTCGATCCTGGAGTCTATAAGGAAAGACGGATGCTAAACAAACGTTAGGCAGAATAATGAAGTCTGGCGGGAGTAGTAAATTCGTGGCACTCTGCTGGTAGACAGATTCACTTTTTGTGCTGAGAGGGAAAGAATCCGAGGTGGCATTCTGAGAAGTTGAAACACGAAAGAAGAAGCAGGTTGGGGCCAGAATGTTGGGTTCTAGGGCGACTCATTTTCCTTCTTTCGATCTTTTTATTTTTCAGTCTTAAAATCTGAATTGGCCTGTCAGTTCCTAGAGCGCACGAGCTTGTCTGATTTGAGCCTCAAAAAGCATTGGGATTGGAAAAGCCACTAATTGAGATGTGATGGGTGGATGGACGGACGGGCGGACAGACAGGCAAATGGGGGATGAAAGAATCTCTAAAGGTTTCTTTAAGCCAGGAAAGTATTTAGGGGCCACAGAAATCGCTGGATGCAGTTTGGATTCTTGAGTCAGTAAATTTCCCGCCAGCATGCCGGGCTCGCGGAGCATGCGCCACAGTTTGCGTGGCGAACGGCATGTTGGGACTTGTAGTCCTTAGAGAGATGAGCGTATTCTTTTTTATTCCCCCCCCCTCTAATAATTGCCCCCAACCTTCCCATTCTGAATTCCTCCGCTTTTTCCCTTCTTATAAGGACATCAAAAGCATCGAATTGGTGTCACTCCTACCTTCTGTCGCGACATGACACGGGACCAAACCAAACCGCCACCGGCGCCTGCGAGAGTGTGCGTCTTGTTTCCATGGCAACGAAGGGAGATGTCCGGATCCGCCACTCTGATTGGATGATATATCAGGCCACGCCTCTCAGCAGTAGTGGCTCCCTCCGACTCCGGACTCTTGGAAGGGGTGCCAGAAACTTTCGCTCTTACACCACTTCTCTGCTTAGGACACACTTTGCTAGAGGCTGGCCGTCCGCCCGCCGCCGCACTTACTGTCCAGATGTCCAGCTACACTCCCCCGCTCCCCAATCGAAAGCAATGCATTTGAAAAATGGTCATGTTTCAGAAAATGCAGTCCTCGAGCTTACTGAAGGAAGTTTCCTCACCAGGTCACTCACTGATCATTTGGTCTCCCCAAAACAAGTCTTTTTTTTTTTTTAATTTGGGTTTGATTTGTTGTTGCTTGAAACAGGGTCTCACGTTACCCAGGCTAGCCTCAAACTCACTTCATAACCAAAGACGACCTTCAACTCTGATCCTCTTGCCACAACCACACCTCTACATCTGGCTCCCTCACTATCTCTAACTCTTAAGCACCCGGGAACAGTGGCATTTGCTTGGGAAGTAAAGGCAGGAGGATTCCAAGGCATCCTTGGTTAGAAAGTGATTTTAAAGTGAGCTGGTGTGACATAAACCCTGCCTCAAAAACAAAACAAAACGAAACAAAACAAAACAAAACAAAAAAGCTATTTATAATCTTATTATACAAATTCTGGTTTGTGTGTGTGGTACTAGGGATTGAGCCTAGGGCCTCCTGTATAACAGACAAGCATTCTACAACTGAGATATATCCCAGACAGATAATAATAATTATTTTCTTTTAAAGACAGGGTCTCAATGTGTAATGCTGTAGAATGCAGTACATTGACCAAGCTGGGCCCAAACTCAGAGGTCTGCCTGCCTCTGCCTGCACTTCCCAAGGACCGGGATCAAAGGTGTAAGCCACTAGCCAGGCTATAATAATAATTAAGTACCAATTGTATGCCAGAGCTAACCCCCATGCTGGCTNCAGCGTCAGGCTCTAGTGCCCACTTCCACTGTCCATCTCAAAGTTATTCTCTGCCTGAGCACTTGGAACACACATTCCATCACCCTCCCCCACCTGTGGGGAGCCTTTCCAAGATCCTCCAGCCCACTCTGTGGCCCTGTTCTTCCANTGTGGTCTCCAACCTGTTCCCAGTGGGTGCTTTGACCTTTATTTCCCATGTCCACATTCTGAAATCCACCCTTACTGAAGGCACTTTCTCCTCCTCTGCCCTAANCTCAACTTGTACTTTATCTCAGGACTTCTCAAACCATTTATAACTCCATTCTGGAAAAATTCCTCTAAATCCTCACTATCTCCTCCCGAAAGTATCTAGAAAGAAAAAAGAAGGGGAAAAGGAGTTCTTATCTGTTTTCCACTGTGCTCCCTGAGTGTAGCGCAATGCCTGGCATTTGGCCAACACTGTCTAGTAACTAAATGAATCTATGAGAAAATATTAATTAAACAGATAGTTACCAACTGTGAGACTAGAATACAAAGCCTCAGACTAAATGTATGTCCCAAGTAATTGAGAACAAGTATTCAAATGTTTCTATACACATGTTCATACCTGAAGGATTCACAATAACTCCCAAATAGAAACAACTTGAATGTCCATCAAGAGACAAATTAGTTACAGTAGATACATATAATCGAACATTCCTCAGCCGTAAAGAGGCACACAGATGTTGATATGTAGATGAACCTGAAAAAATATGCTAAGGGAAAGAAGACACACAGAAGGGGTGTGTGTGTGTGTGTGTGTGTGTGCGTGTGTGAGAAAGGGGTGCCCAAACAACTCTCACAAAACATTAAGAAAAAGAGGGCCCCATCCTGGCTTCTACAAAAGAAAAATGGGCAAAAGATAGCTTGTTAGTTGCTTTTGTTGTTGACTTAAGGAAGGAAAGTTTGAGGTACAGTGCAGCGGTTGCTGGGGAAGGGGAGTTGATGGGAGCATGAGGCAACATGACTAGTTGCAGCCACAGTCAAGAGTCAGAAGAGATGAATGCTGGTGCTCAGCTGATTTCCTTTCTTCTTTGTATGCTGCCCAGAACATTTTCTTCTTTCCGTGAAGCCCATGGAATGGTACCACCTTTTTTACAGATGAGTCTTCACGCTTCAATTAACCCAATGTAGAAAATTCCTCATGGCTAACCCAGAGATGTATCTCCCAAGTAGTTCTAGACCCTGTCAATCCGACAATATTACACAACACAGACAGGAACAGGGAATTTTCAGCAGAAGAAATTCAAATGGACAGGGGATGGGAACACCCATCTGTGATCCCAGCACTTGAGGAATAGAGACAGGAGGATTGTTGCAAGTTTGAGTACAGCCTGGCTGTATATTGAGTTCCAGGCCATCTAGGGCTACATGGTGAGAACTTGTCTGGAAAAGAAGGGAGGGAGAGAGAGACATGAGAGGAGGGAAGGAAGGATGAAGGGATAGAAGAGGGAGGGAGAGAAAAAAAAACTAGAAACTAACCGCAAACAATCTGAAGGACATAAATAAAGACAATTATAAATTAGGGCTTTAAATACATCAGTTGCACAAAATAAAAGCAGTTTCTATCCTGGCTCCTGAGATAACCAAAACCAGGAAGGAACCACTGCAGCCTAATGGCTTCATGCCCTGGATCCTGTGCATACCCAAGGTCAAGGCCATTCAAGAAATTTGTCATCTGGAGATTAACTGAGGCTGCTGCTGTCAGGGACACTTCTGAAGCATGAGTCTCTGATGTTTTTGTACTTCCAAGCTCTGTGTGAAGCTGCATTGGATGACCTGTGTGTTGTTTACAAGGTGCTCACGAAATCTACCTTGTGAAGTCCAGAAGGATTGAACCAACACCCCAATTTAGACTTGTTGCTGCTGCCCCACAACCTCCACCAAAGCCCATGAAAAGAGCTGGATTATTTCTTTAACTTACTTATTTTTAATTATTCATATATGTGCTGTGGGTATGTGTACATGTGAATGCAGGTACCCTTAAAGTCCAGAAGAGGGGGTCAGATCTCACAAGTGGCTGTGAGCTGCCATGTGGGTGCTGGGAACCAAACCTGAGTCCTCTACAAGATTAATGAATGCTCTCAACTCCTGAGCCGTCCCTCCAGCCCCAGTATCTGGATCTTTAAGGACAGAAAAACTGGAGAAAGTTAAATGGAAATTACATATAAAAGATTAAAAATAATAAAAGCATACTAATGTCATTGAAAGGCCATGCGTTGTTGATGCCTGAGGATGGGAATTTTTGTATGCTGCTTGTAGATTTGAACATGTTGAGAGTGATCCAAAAGATACAATGGTTTGGTTTGGAGAGAATGGAGCTGAGACAAACCGTCCTTCAAGAGACAGTTTGACTGACATGGTGGAGGGTAGGGGTGGCTTCAGTACCACCAGATGGAGAGAGGATCCCCTCCACACACCCCACTTTTAGGTTTCCAGGGTATACAGAGGGTCCCATTCTGGGAATCAGCAGGCATGATTATTAAGAAGCCCATGGTGTGTGCTTGCCATCAAGTAGCCTGACTGTCCCCAGAGACAGAGACAAGGGAGAGACTACAGGGTCCCAGCCTGTGTTGCAANTCAGCTCCAGTGGCTGTACCTTTGCAAGGGGAGTGAGATAGCAAGGAGGTGTGGCCTATTTATTCAGATAAGAAGTGTCTGGAAAATATGTGCTCTAACACCTAGCACCTGTTGATGGCTCTATGACAATGGTAATAATGAATCCTGTGTGCCAGGGTCTCCACTGGGTACTTTAGTCACACTATAAACCTATAGGATCTTTTCCTTCCTCCTGTTTATAGATGATGAAAGCAAGGCTGCCACCAGATTGTGGAATGGTGCTGTGGAATATTCCTTTACACTATGTGAAGATGTGTCACTCGGGTTGGTTTAATAAGAAGCTGATTGGCCAGTAGCCAGGCAGGAATTATAGGCAGGACAACCAAACTAGGAGAATGATGGGAAGAAGAAGGGCAGAATCTGGAGATGCCAGCCAGCCGCCAAGGAAGTAGGACGTGTAGAAAATGAGGTAACAAGCCAGGAGCCACATGGCAAAGCATAGATAAGAAATATGGGTTAATTTAAATGTAAGAGTTGGCTAGTAACAAGCCTGAGCTATTGGCCAATCATTTATAATTCATATTAAGCTTCAGTGTGTTTANTTGGGAGCTACTGGTGGGACAGAAACTTCTGCCTACAAATGGCACCCACCATCCAGCATAGATCTGCATAAGACCTAAAAAAAAAGTTTTAGCAAAAGGTTCTAAACACACAAAAATGGAGCCAGACCTGGCTTCCTAGTCTCACAGTCTCATGCCAGCCACAATTCAGAGACATGTCTCCCAACAGCTGCCTGTGAGATAGAGCTGGCGCCCACCATGAGCTGAGTGTCATGGTGTGTTCCCGTGGTCTCTCACATGGCCGCAGTACAGAGAGGCTTCTCCCAGCTGCTGCCTGCGGGCTTGAGAGCTCTGCCAACACACTGCATGGTGGGTTTAGGGTTTTTGCTTATGCAGACAGAAAAGGTTACAGATATGCAGTAAAGAGAAATTTAAATGGAAAAAGCCTCTAAATGGGTCACAATGTGAAAATATGTGTAGGCTTGGAAGAGAGAAGAAAAAAGGTATATAAAAATAGTTTTAAAATAATAGGGTAAAGTCCTTAAAGAGGGAGTAATATTAAAAAAGCCATGTAAAGTTAAAAAATACACAGAAAGTCTGGATCCTGTATGTTATTGTGTTGTCTTTAAATTTTTTGGCTGCTAGGACACACTGGATTGTGAGGACTGCTAGATTAAACCAACATATATTTTGAAAATATCTTGACTTCAAATTTTAAGTCAAAAGGTTTATTGCTTTGGGAGAGAGGTTATACTTTTATTTCCATAGGAAATGAGAGGCTGTTAAAGAAAACCAGATTTGATTGAGGAAGACTCCCTGAAATCCTGACTACAGACATAAAGAAATAAACCTAGAAAAACTACAAGACACTCGATGTATATTTTACCTGCTCAAACACTTAACAAAAAAATCATCTTCAGCTGACTTATGCACAATGCACAGTCTATGATTGTATTNATGCAGATATATATGTTGCCTTTAAAAGTTTATGCATTTTCAGAGCAGGGGGACCAGACACTGATGGGAATGGATGGCTCAGGTGACCCAGCATCCAGAATAGTTTCAAGACTGCTGACTGAGATGATCCAGCCTCACAAAATATTCCAGCCAAGACATAACAATTATCCTGATTTTCTCAAGGTTCCCTCAAAGATTACCAGCATCCTCAGACAACAGAAAGCAGTCTAGAGAAAACATCAACCACATTCTCAAAATATTGGTTATGGATGTTTGTTATCATTTAAGGGGGGTTGGCTACAAGTTGTTATTGATAATGGTCAGGAAAAAAGCTAAACAAAGGAGATCAAATTACATTCAAAGANCTCTTTCTGAAAAGAAAAAGGGGGATATAGAAATAATAGGATAAATAAAAGGGTGGATTATTGAATCTACTTTTAAACCAAAAAAGCAACTACTAGTCTTAAATATTTTACAGTGGTATGGATTTTTGTATATTGATACAAATTTAAAGTTAATTTTGTTATACTGTATGTATGTTCCTACTCTTGTTTGGGTTATTGTGTTTATTAAACTCATTTAAAATTGTAATGCATAATTAAAAAATAGAGATTTATAGTCATCTATAATAGTCAAATTTATATTCATGTTAGATATGTTTTCACTGTCATAAACAGATATANTTAGATAGATAGATGGTCTTCAACACTTCAAAGACCTACAGAATATGGCATTTAATATGTTTAATAACCTAAGGTTCATGACAGTGAGACATGTCTGCTCCTGGCAGCACCAATCTACTTCAGGGAAGATGATGAGCATCAAAAAAACTCTATATGGAGTTTGCTTTCTTTATGGCAAAAGCTAACCATGTGGGCAGAGAAACTGCTCTTGCCTCAATTGCTGACAGTTACTGTCTAAATTGGACCAGCAGGACGCAAAAAAGATGACTGACAAACTTTGCCAAGACAAGGTAGACAGTCCTTCAAAATTCCCTGCTTCTCAGAAATGTCTGTCATCTATACTGTGGGCCAAAGTTGGATGCTCTAACATTATAGAAGAATCTAGGGTGACTGTGCAAGAAGCCAGTTGTCCCTGTCATTAGGTAACATTTCACCCTTCTGGGGTCTTTGTCTGAGTTGAAGACTAGATAGTCATAGTTGAAGTTTTCCTTAGTTGTGATAAAAGGTAAATTAGGTATAAAACTTTAGAGTCACAAAGATAAGATAAATAATAGAGTATTTTCTCTAAATTTGTCAAATACAAATGGATTAGATATTGTAACTGTGATTCTTAATTACTGTTTCTGTTGTCTTACTGTGTTAAAGTTAAAATCTCCCTTTTTTATTTAGAGGAAAGGGAGAAATGCTGTGGAATATTCCTTTACATTGTGTGAAGATTCATTGTTCGGACTGGTTTAATAAAAAGCTGATTGGCTGGTAGCCAAGCAGGAGTTATAGGCAGGACAACCAAGCTAGGAGAATGAGAAGAAGAAGGGCAGAGTTAGGGGGACACCAGCCAGCTGCTGAGGAAGCAGGACGTGTAGAAAATGAGGTAACAAGCCATGAGCCACATGGCAAAGCATAGATAAGAAATACGGGTTAATTTAAATGTAAGAGTCAGCTAGTAACAAGCCTGAGCTATCGGCTGAGCATTTATAATTCATGTTAAGCCTCTGAGTCAGTTATTTGGACTGGTGGCCGGGATTGGAATTTAAAAAAATTGCCTATAGGATGATTTCTCCAAAAGGCAACAGAGAGTTTCTGATTGCCACTTGTAATTCCCACAAACTTGGTNACTTGAAAATCTCATGAATGTGTTGTCTTAAGGTTCTGGGAAGAAGCCTGGAATGGGTCTCACTGGATGAATTAAGGTGTCCACACAGCTGAGTTCTTTCTGGTAGCCATAAAAAAAGTAATTCTGTTGCCTTAAAATTTTCACCAGCAACTCCTGAAGTCTCCTGTTTGTGAGTGAGCAGCCTCCACCCTGAGGAAATGAGTTGGTTAGTAACACGCCTTGGGCCCTCCCCACTCTTACTGAAGGAGAGATTCTCCCTCCCCCTTTAGCCAACTTCCAAGCTCAGCTGTTTGCTTCCAAGGACACTGGCTATCTTTTAAGTGTGTTTTCAATCTTTTCAAGGAATTATGCCGACCTAGAGATAGATGCTCTATTGGCATCTTGATAGGAAAAATAGTTCAGAAATACAATTCCCTCACCATGAGTCCCCTCCACCTTCAAAACCAATGCCCTCTGCTTCTGTCATTATATCCCTCTAACCCTATTGCCCTGCCTCCCTGTCACCTGTGAGAACGCCTGACTGGGGATTTCACTGGACACGCCAGCATCAATCCACCTCAAGCCAGTTGATTAATTTGAGTTTAATCTACCTCCAACCTTACCCTGCCCCCTTCCTGTCTAACACAACATACTCAGAGTTGACAGCAACTAGCATGTGCACAGCTTTGAAAGCCATCATTTTGCTTACCACAGTGAGCTGTGGGTTGGTTTCCGGGGAGATGTGTTTTAGCAGAATTTTTGTAAAATAGTCACCTCATGATTCATTTAAGAAAGTTGAGCTTTTCAATAGCTCTCACTTGCAGAGCAAACAGTTTAAAGCTATTAAGTGTGTGATGTCTAATAACTTCCTTATTTTTTTTCTCCTCAGGGCTTTTACCACAGCAGAGNTCTCTCATATGTGTGACTTGATCATTCCCTCTAAGTACCAAGCAGGGACACAAAGGGCTACTGGGGCTGCCCCTTTATAGATGAAATAACCTGAGAAAATCGGCTCTCCCACCTAGGACTCTGCTATGGGGCCTTATCTCGGGGATCTTTTTTATCCCCCCCACCCCAGGATGTGTATATTTGAGACGAGATTTCATATAATCTAGGCTATCTCAAGTTTACAACATAGCCAAGGCTGGATTTGAACTCCTGATTCTCCTGAATCCATCTTCCAAGTGCTGTAATTACAAGTGTACACTTTCACACTCCACTTACCGGCACTTTTTTGTGCCGTCAGGGGCCAGGCCTTCTGGGAGACTCAAGTCAACATCAGCATATCTTTGGTGTAACTTTCCACCTATAACTTGACATCCAATAACCACATGTTGAATTATTGATGTTTTCCTTTTTGTGGCAGAGGTAATGATTTTTCAAGTCAGGGAACCTAGGAGTCCCTTCCTTCCCTCCCCACCTCAGCATATCCTGTCAGCCATACCCTTAGATACTCACACACAGTGAGGGCCTCCCCTTCTTTGTAACTTCTTTGTCTGCCCCATCCCAAGGAGGGTCGGTGGGGGGACACAGTGAAGGACTTAAACCCTTAAACCAGATGTCATGGGCCCTTGGTTAAAATCTCCCTTTGGATTTCTGTCCCATGGAGGAGAAAACAATGTTAAGCCTAATTGTGCCATGGAGGGTTCTTTGCCCAGGAGCCCTGATTGCACTCTTCAGACCACGTCATGCCCCTGCCTCAGCTCCCTCTGCTCCAGCTGTACCTCCTCTGCCCACAGCCCACACTCTCCCCAGCACAGGTCTCTAAGGGCTGTCTTTCTGTTCTTCTCTGCTCTTGCAGTAGCTATGCCAGGTCTAGCTCAAATGTCACCTTTCAGAGACGTTCTTCATAGTCAACTGTGACCTTCGGGAGGTGCATTGCGTCTGTTCACAGTTTTCCTTTGCCTTCTTACCTAGATCTGGGACACGCTTTCTGTTGATACTAAAAGCATAAGGCTACCAGCATCTGCCATACAGATTGTCTGAGTTGAGATGAGCCCAAAGGGGAAGCCACACACCACATTTTGAAGACTTAACACATCATAAATAATTTCTAAACACTGACCAAATGCTGAAATGATAGTATCTGGATATATTGAATTAAATCAAAATATTATCAACAATTAATGTGCATCCACTGTTTTCATGTGGATACTAGAAAAATTCAGTTTATACATGCACACATTTTGTGCGTCATGGGAGGGACTAGGCCAGGGACTCTTAGATTTTTTTCCATTTGTGATCCCTGCCCCATTTTGGTTCAGGTTTCTTGTAACACAGGCTGGCCTCAGACTTGCTATTCCGACGCTGCCACCTCTGCCTTCCAAGTGCTAGTTTGCAGGAGGTTACATGAATGCTGGGGTTCAAACCCCCAGGGTTCAACTAGACAAACACTACAAGTTGAGCTGTATCCAGCCCTTTTCCCCTAAGGAATAACCTCTGGGCATGTAAGTATATAAAGTAGACATACAAATCAAACATTTACTGATAATAAATCATAAAAGAATTTATTTTGAAATAATTCTCAATCTACATATAATTTTATCATATATACATATATATAAAGGCCTCTAACAAATATCCATTCTAATGAGACGATGTACTTATTTAATTTCTGCATAACAAACTAAATCTTGGCTGAATATTTGATACCATAGGACATTTTTCAGGGGTGATATTTTAATTTTGTAATCACCAATGCTGAGAACACCACTTTGTATAAATATGTAGCACAAATGTCAGAAGTTGTTGAAAAGTCTGTCTTCATCCCAACCCAAAATTCATGTAATAATTTTTAGGAAATTGAATTCAGCAACTCAATCAGCATTAAAAAAAAAATCTCAACATAACATAATCTGAAGATATTTTTGTTTGACACATGCTGAGGAATGATGGTAGGAAAATATTGAGTCTTTTCCCTCCCCCATAATTAAAAGTAGTTTGTACAGTAAAAATACTGCAGTTCATAACATACCAAAGTCTCAAATCTGGCCTGGGGTGTTTCAGGTAGAGTTCATGGGTGGTGTGTGCCTGATAGCATACTCAGAGCAGACTGTTCGTGTCGCAGAATCGAAAACAAGGCTGTGGTGATGGTACATGGTGCGACACAGGTGACTGCTGTCTGAAACATCTAACACTATGTGCTTAATTTTGAATTTTTAGCCATTACATATTTAGAAACCTTTTACTGTTGCCAAAATTTTCACAACCATCACACACTCAGTGTGGGCCAAACCCACAGCTTAGGAAACTCAGGTCTAGACTGCTAAGGTCTAGCTAAGGAAGTTAAAAACTGCCTTCATCTTAGCCCATGACTGTGTCCCTAGAACCNACTGCTCACTAAATATTTGTTGAATAATTTGGGTTTTATGAAAACAGAGAAGGCTGAGCCAGACATCCCACATACACTGTTGTTGGTTGTTTTTGCTCTTTTGGGAGGCCTGCCACCCAGCTCCCCAAAAAAATCACTCACGGAGGCTTATTCTTAATTATAAATGCCAGGCCTAACTTGGCTTGTTTCTAGCCAGCTTTTCTTAACTTAAATTATCCCATCTACCTTTTGCCTCTAGGCTTTTATCTTTCACTATTTCTGTATACCTTTCTTTACTTCTTCCTCCATGGCTTGCTGTGTAGCTGTGTGGCTGTGTAGCTGTGTGGCTGTGTGGCTGTGTGGCTGTGTGGCTGTGTGGCTGTGTAGCTGGGTGGCTGTGTGGCTGTGTGGCTGTG
>LZPO01075903.1:142564-152897 GCA_001675575.1 Neotoma lepida
GTGGCTGGGTGGCTGGCCCCTAGCATCTTCCTCTCCTTGTTCTCCTGCTCTTTCTTCTTTCTCCTCCCAGATTTCTCCTTCTATATATTCTCTCTGCCTGCCAGCCCTTCCTATCCTTTCTCCTGCCTTGCTATTGGCCATTCAGTTCTTTATTAGACCATCAGGTGTTTTAGACAGGCACAGTGATACAACTTCACAGAGTTAAACAAATGCAACTAAAAGAATGCAACACATCTTTTCATCATGAAACAAATGTTCCACAGCATAAACAAATGTAACACATCTCAATATTCTACAATACACTGTGAACTCAAGGAAGGGAGAAACCTGAAGAATGGGTTTCTTTTTCTCCAATTATACTTGAAACAGACTCTCTGTCCCTGCCTGTGTGGACACTCCCCTATAGTCACTCAGAAGGATAGGGATGATGGCCATAGGAACAAAGCAGGCTCAGCTGTTTCTGTTTAGTACCTGTAGGAAGTGCCTAGACTCATTTATTTTAACATGCAGATAGTGTCACAGGGGGACTTTCTCAGATTGTTCAACAAGTCAAGTGTGAACACAGGCTTAAACTGTGGACATCTTGTTGCAGTTTTCTGAGCCAGGATTCAGGTGACTGGAGCCTTCCTACCCTTCCCTCTCCTCCACATTTACCCCTGGTTCCTTCAGCCTCTAACGGCAGTTATGTCTGGTCCTAGGAGAATTACCCACGTGGCACCATCTCCTGGGGGCCAGAGAATGTGGAAGGGTGGATAGGAGAGAGGAAGGTTGAGAGACAAGTGTACTGATGGATGATGGATGGATGATGAGAGGATGGATGGGAGGGAGAGAAGATGAGAGATGAGTGAATGGGTGGGCTAATGCATAAATGGATGGAAGGGGGGGCAGACAGATGATGGATGGATGAAAGATGACTGGATGGATGGGTAAATGGATAGAACATTTACTCAGAAGTGCATGCTGGGATGAATGGGAAAGGGGGAGGATGGCTGCTAGGATAACTGCATGGGTCCAGGGAGATAATGAAAGGAAATTTTTTTTCTGATTTCTTGTCCCAAACAAAAACCAAACAGCAGAGCAATGAGTCCAGCCTCCATACTTAAACCCAGGCTGAAAAAGCTGATTGCTTTGCCTCCAGCTGCGGGCAGGTGCAGGCACAGCAGCAAACTGAGTGTCTGGGCCCCGTTGGGGGCTCCCCACCACATCCCCCCCCCTCATTGCCGCGCCTGACGGTGCCAGGGTGGGGGGGAGCGCCCCGCCCCCACCTCCGGAGGTGGCGTCCCACGAGGCCGCAACAAGCTGCCGTTGTCCCGCGGACCGTGGGCCCCGCACATTGGGGCTTTGTCCAGCCCCTCGCCAAGACCCAAGGGGGAGGAGGGCCCCACATGACCGAGGGGGTAGGAGGAGCCTGCGGCGGTGGCGGCGGCGGTGGCGGCGGCGGCGGCGGCGGCGGCGGCTGCTCCATCACTTTCCTCCGGGGCCGGGGGTCGGCGGGCGGTGGCAGCGGCGGCTGGAGAGGGCTGGGCAGGGCCGCAAACGCCGGGCCCCTGGTTCCCCGTCAGGCTGCAGGCTCTGAGCCTGGGCCAGCCGGACAGCTGTAAACCCAGCGCTTTCCAGGCGCCGAGCTGGGGGTGCGCCCGGCCACCCGGCCTCCGGATCATGGGGAATGGCATGACCAAGGTAGGGGGAACCTCCGCCGCCGCGCCTGGCGATCCCCGCCCCGCGGCCGGGCCCTGGACAGGTCGCTGACCTTCTGCTCCCGCTCCAAGATGTATGCCACATCTCTGTCACGCTGCCCTCGGCGACTGCATCTGCCTTTCTCTGTCTCTGCCCGTGCCTGTGTGCCCTCTGCGTGACTCTTGACTCTTGCTGTGTCTTTCGCTAGCCCCTCCGGGAGCTCCTTTTTCTCTCTGCTTCCCTGTGTCTGTGAGGANCTGAGATTCCTGGACTTTGGTGTCTCTCTCTATCCTTCCAGCTCTGCTCCGCATGGCCTTCCACCTGTGCCTGCCTCAGTCCCCTCCATTCGGGACCCAGTCGGTCCCTGATATCTACCTGGGACTTTCTCCCCATCCCATCCCATCCCTCCTCTTCTACCTGTCCCCACGCTGAGGTCCCTGGCTCCTCCTGTGGTTAATTTGATTGCCTGTTCTTACATCCTTGCCAGAGCCCCAGACCCCTCACGCAGCACCCAGACCTATCAGGGAGATGGCTTCCTGAGGTCGCATCACCAATAGAGAAGAGCTGCGAGCCCCAGCTGCCATGGGTGGGAAGGGGTGCAGCCTGACCCCTGACCCCTGCTGTCCTTCCTCCAGGTACTTCCTGGACTCTACCTTGGAAACTTCATTGGTGAGCACTTTCCACTCTGTCCCAAGGCCATGGCACGCTGCCTGTCCCAGGCCTGTGTCCGCTATTCACACTCAGGCCCACACAACTTAGCCGCTCTCAAGAACGGAGTGTGGGGGAGGGAAGGATGCCAGGCTGGCAGGAGAAAGGACTCACGGAGCATTAGGGGGTGCAAGGGCGGGCAGTCCCCAGGCTGGAAAGATCACTGACATAGGCTCCCAGTTCAGCCTTCCCCCAAGGTTCACCAACAGGTTAAAGGCCTGCACTAAGGGCTCAGGGTCTGAGCCTTGCCCACGTCCTCAGCCTAAGGCCCACCAGCCTCCAAGGGCTCTTCCATAAGGTTTTTGTTGAGGTCTGCCTGGGGGTATGGCATACCTCAGGGGGAAGCTGGAGAATCTTCTCCTACAGCCTCCTCTGAAGAGGAGCTGGACCCGCTCCTGTAGGCCGAGTCCTGAGTGGAACTACCAGGCGGCCGCAAGCCAAGGGGTGGCAAGCCTGCAGGTTTCTGCCTTTTTCTCTCCTCTATCTCTTCCACAACCTTCCGTGGAGGAGGGGCAGTGCCCTCCCCATCCCTGCCTTCACAGGCCCCCAGGCTGGTGGTAGGGAGCCAGATCTGAACATAGACAGACCTTTGACTTTGTGGTGGAAAATGTGCTGAGACCGGCTGGCTCAAGGCCTGGGGACCCAAGGTGGAAAAGTCACAGAGAAGACTCAGGTGACCCACCCCACAGCCCTGGCTCCTTCCTCCCTAGGAGCCTCCTCAGCAGCTCCTACCACATTGATTTCTGAGAGGATTCAGCTTAGTCGTGTGTTAGTTCCACAAGGACAAGAGCCATGAAGTTGACCCCAGACTCAGTGCCCAGCCAAAGCTGGCACATAGCAGGCATATGGGGAATATCTGTTGAATGGGGAAATAGGAATATGGCTATAATAAGGACTACGTGTTATTTATCCTGATTATAAAAGGTACGTGCCAGTACATCTCACTCCTCAGAGATGACCACTGACAGTCCTAAGGGGTGTACTCCTGGGTATTTTGTCATATATTGTAGATATATATGTAATATTTAAAACAAATTGAACCTCATTCTGCATGCTGTTCAGGAAGTGATGTGTCCCACTTAAAATATGTATTGGGGACAATCCTCAGATATCAGCTCATAGGGATCATTTTAATTGTTGCACAGGAGTCCAAAGTACAGTTGAATTATTTTTTTTCCTTCTGTCTCTTTTGGGTGGACNTTAGAGTGTTCCAAACATTTAGCTGCTTCTACAATAAATAGCGCTACAGAGAACTTCAGCCTCCGAGTGTAGCTTTCCATGTGTAACCGCCTGTCCACAGATTCCTAGAAGTAGAATCTGTGGATTCTAGGAAGTAGAATCCTAGCAGTAGCTCAGCCCAAGGCTGAGCTAGGGAGATAGGTGTCTGGGAAGAGAAGAACAGCACAGGCCTGTCTCTGATGGGTGCTCCAGAGGCGGGGAAGGAACAGGCAAGCCAGCAGAGGGTGGGCCAAGCTGGAAAGGAGGGGTGAGAAGGCAAACTGGGCATTGGCTTTCTCTGCATTTGGGCATTAGGAATAAATTAGTCACACCTGCCAGTTTGGCTCAAGCGTCCTGTTTCTTTCAGATGCCAAAGACCCGGATCAGTTGGGCCGGAATAAGATTACACATATCATCTCCATCCATGAATCACCCCAACCTCTGCTTCAGGTACTCCAAGCTCTCCATTCCAGGCTGCTAAGAGGGGAGGGAAAGCTGTAGGTCCCCACCCCATCCCTACTTTCTAGTACTGGACATGGAGCCCAGGGTATCTAACATGCTAAGCAAATGCTCTGTTCTTGAGCCACAGTCCTTGGACTGCCATCTTGACCCCAGCTGACTTATCCAGCCTCAATGGACTGTTTTATCACCCCTGCTTGGCAACTGAGGCCACAGAGGTAAATGAACTCACGTAAGGTCATACAGTGAAGAAGCTGGCCAACTAGGATTTGAGCATAGGCCATCTGACCCTAGAGATCTCATATCAATCCTTAATATTAAGACCTTAATGCAGGCCTCATATTAATCCTTTTTGCACCTACCTGGGCATCCTTCCAATTGCCAAGTGTCTGGATCATTCCAAACAGAAGATCCCAGGTTCTGTGTCTTGCTGTGCAACCTTGGGCCTTGACTTCAGCACCTTGGGGCCTTTAATCCCAACTGCCCCAGAGGGCTGTTGTGAGGATGCAGTGTGTCTGCCAGATGTAACATTTCTGCATGCTGTAAGGCACAGTCTCATTGGATGGTCAGTTTTGCTCTCACAGACTCCTAAGGAAGAGATGAGGGTGTTAGGACCCAGAGGAAGAAAATAAGAAACTCAGACAACTGGTGCTGGAGTCAGATGACCATTTATTCTCCTGGTGACCTTGCGCACAAGACAAGCTGAGCCCCGGTCATCCATCTATTAAACAGAAATGTTACAATAGTACTGACTTCACTGAGTTTCTTTGAGCCACATATAGATGCTCAACAAAGTATAATTGAAAAAGATAATTTTTTTTTAAATACTCTTATCCCAGGCTAGGGAGATGGCTTGGTGTCTAAAAGGACTTTCTGCAGATCCCCAGCACCCATGTAAAATCCAGGCATGCCCATATGTGCCTGTAACCCCGGCACTGGGGGTAGAGGGGGTGAAGATAGCAGAATCTCTGGGGCCAGCTGACTGCTAGCCTGACTGAAAAACATCTCCAGGTTCTGTGAGAGAGCCTGTCTCTCCAGGGAGGGGAGAGGAGGGGATAAGGTAGAGGGTGACAGAGTAAAACACCTGACCTCGGCAATGAATACACACAAATATATATAGTCACCCCCCCATACATACATATGTGTATTCATAGGCACACACACACACACACACACACACACACACACACACACACACACACACACACCTCACATTCATTCTATCACTTCTGTTCCTTCAGAAAACCCTAATACAGTCAGGAAAAGATCCAGTGCCTTCTGGTGGAAAAAGTTCACCCTTGAATACTTTGTTGAATGACAGCCATTCCGGTTGGAGAAGGCAGCCCTTGAGTGGGATGGGCTTTGATTGAGATGACAAGATGATCAGCATAGGAANTGGGGGTGAGAGATTAGAAGGAGTCACTCATGGAAGAAGGCTTGAGCACAGGTAGAAGAATGTGGTGGGAACACGCAAAGAGAACAGATTTCATACTTTCAAGGACAAAGATTCTAATGACCAACAGTTTTGAGCAGTTCTGTGCAACCAGGAATTGCCCTCGGTCGCTTCCAGATCTACAGTTGTCCACAGGCAGTAGACATCCATCTACCCCAGCCAGTGATGCTTCAAAGATATTAGCAAGGAATATGAATGAATTACATGTTTGAACCAAAGCAAGAGCGCAGTGGAAACAATCACAAGAGGCAAGACCCATGGAAGAGAAGTTTTCACGGAAGCAGAAAGTTACGTCCAGAAGTAACTGGTAGAGACACACACCCAGCTCCAGTCCCATCAGACACTCCCAGGGGCACTGCAGGGAAATGAATTTACTACACATGTTAAATATTGTACACATGAAAGCATGTGTTTACACACAAGCATTTATTTCCCCTCTATAAAACATGAATAAGACAGTGATTCCGCAATCCCAGCACTTGGGAGGCAGAGGCANGAAGATCTNTGAGTTCGAGGCCAGCCTGGCCTACAGAGTGAGTTCCAGGACAGGCTCCAAAGTTACACAGAGAAACCTTGTCTTGAGAANCAAACAAACAAACAAACAAAAAAGACAGTGATTCTGCAAGTGTCTGGTTATCTCTGTAAATGAAGACACCCAAAGCAGAATGGATAGGAACAGAAATCTATCATAGCTTGAATTACTTGGTTTGGCCATTTATAGTTAGAAAATCAACCTGAAAATGGCTGAAGCCCTGGATTCATGCTGGATAGGCATATTTTTATGATGTTCACATCCTTGCAGATACTTAGATATCACTCTATACCTTACTATTAAGTATATCTCCCCACATATTATTACATCTAATATATATTTATAACCAACTCAGTGATTGTCCTCAGATTATCACATTTCATCTCTCATACCAGGCTGGTTACCATGTGACCTCACCATGACTATAAAGATGGAAAGGCAGGCCGGCTGGAATAAGCTGTTGTCACATCTATTACTGTTTCNTTCTCTATTAATATGTGCCCTGAAAGTGTGACCATGTTTACTATCAGACTGAATTGCAATACCAAGGAAAATCTGCTTGTAAGCTGAGTGCCACACAGAAAATAGAAGGCTAAAGAACTTTCAAAAGGCAGTGTGAGCTCTGTCAGCGAAAGAAAGGCCGGGGATTTGCCTCGTTCTGTCCGGTTTCGTTTGTGCCACGATGGAGTAGAATAGGTGCTCTTGGGAGGTCCCTTCCAGCTCTAGCATGCTGGGATCCCTGAGTATGTCACTCAAGTAGGTCACTGGGTGCTCATGAGCAGAGGCCTGCTATGAGCAAATACTGCTTCTCAAACTCCAAACTGCATAGAAAACACAGCTTCTCGGGGATCTTGTTAAAACACGGATTCTGGCTCACGTGGCCTAAGTCTCAGTCTGTCTCACATGNCCCCAGGGCAGGCNGGTGTTGCTAATCCATGGACCACACCACGAGAAGCAAAGACTGGAAGCATGGTGGGTCTGGGTTAGAAGTCCTCTGTCTGGCTGCTGTTTTTGTCTTTTCTGAGACACACTTCATTCTTTCGCAAAACAGAAACAGTTTTAAATACACACTTCCCAGTGGCTATCGTAAGGTTCAGGGGAGACAATGTATCTGAAAGTCCTGACACTGTGAAGTGCCTTATACATGTTTGTGANTGTTGTTTGCGGTCCCTGAGCTTCACCTTCAAAGGCTTGCAGCAGGTGCCGCTGACCTGGCNGATGGGTGGGGCTGATGGAGTGACAGCAGTTTGCATCCTTGAATTTGTTTTAGAGATGCTCTTGGGAAGCAGTTTCCGGGAAGCTGTTATTTGCAGAAGCCAGATGCTCTGTGTCTCTCCCTCNACCCTCTGATTGCTAGTCTGCCTACGCTCCTGGCCCTGGCCCAGAGATGCCACATGGCTCCCAGCTGTGCTGGGACACCAGGACACATTCCTTCCTCTCCCAACTGTGGGTTCTCCCTTCTGCTCACCACAGGCTTGGGGCTGGCCCAGAGTGGAACCCTGCAGTGCGTAGTTTTCCTTCTCTTTTTGTCCTAGGATGTCCAGTGCCCTCATGCCCCAGTGCCCTCAGCCTGGTCAACCCACCCTCAGCAAATCTTTATTTTAGGAATACAATCCCTNCAGTTCACACTGTAAACTCCAGTTCCAGAGAGGTAGATTGATGTGCACACAAACAGTACACATACATACATGCAAGCAGAACACTTGTACACATAAAATAAATCTTTTAAGTTAAAAAAAATGACAGAATCCACCATACACCTGTTATGATGACCTTGGGCAAGGTCTTTCACCCTCTCTGGACCTTGACTTGTTTGTTTGGTCACCTATCAAATTTAATGGTCTCCAAGGGCAGCTGACAATCTATGACTTTCATTGTCTAGGAAGAAATTTCCAGGCCAGTGCAATCTGATTTTGCATTCTAGGGCAGCCTCATTCTAGAGCACTGGAGTATGTAGTCTAAACAGTTTGCATGGGCAGGCTTTCCAAGTTATTAATGTGTTTATTAAATAAATGAGTGCTTAGGAAAAGAGTCCTGCCCCAACACCTCACCNGCAGCCGTCCCTCCCAGCAGGGAATTCAGCAGGCAGAGTTTGATGCTACTAGGCAAACACACAGCCAAACACACTGCAAAGTGAAACTGCAGATCTTGCAAACAACGTGGAATTCCATGACCTTGGAAGTGATAGAAAGAGATGGGACAAATCTCCATGGACACAAGAGGACAGGTCCTGTGTCCTTTAAGAGCCACAGCTAGCAGCAGACCAGGCACCTGAAAAGGGCTTTGTGAAGTAACAAAGTATTGAGGGAAGTCTTTGAGAAATGGCAGTGAGTGGTTGTGAACATGGACAGAAACATCCTTAATACCCTTGTGTGGCGCTTCAGCAGGAAGCAAAGCCTATCAGACTAGTTCATGAAGCAGTTGTTGATGTTGTTGTGTGGTGGTGGTGGTGTGTATGTGTGTGTGTTGTTTGTCTTTTGAGACAGGACTTACTGTGGTAGCCCAGGCTGGCCTCAGCCTCCTGAGTGCTAGGATTATGAGTGTGTGGTCACTATGCCTGACTGTTCTTATCATGGTTCATACTCTTCAANGCAGATGAGCGCTGTCCTTCTCACTGTATAACTTTGCAATCCCTGCCTAGAGGAGAACCCTTGAAGAAACACCTTCCCAGCTTCCAAGTTCTCAAGTCCTTGTCACCTGTGGGTGAGGACATCATCTTCATAGACAGAGCTGGCCGGTCCATACAGATAGTACCTGCTCTTTGTAGGCAGGAAAACAATGGTGGCCCAGAGAGGGGCAGGAAGGGGCCAGGGTCACACTGGCCTTGGCAGCTCAGGCTAGGGGAGAGGTGCAGGCGAGGCCTCACCATCTGAGTATGTGTTTCATCCCTGCAGGGTATCACGTACCTTCGAATCTCAGTGGCTGATACTCCAGAGGTACACATGTAAGTTCCCCTGGATGTGCCAACAGCTGTCAGAGAGCTGCCCCTGGGGTGGGGGTGACAGCATAGAGTATTCAGGCCAGAAAGTTGTCACAGAGCCCCTGCATCCTGGCTTGCAGTTGAGACACCTGGTTCACAGCCAGGCTTTGCCATTTACTGCTGTGTGACCTTGACAAAATCACTGTCCTCTCTGAGCTTCAGCTACATAACGGCAGGATGTGATGAGTAGATGTTTGCAAAGATGAGGTGACCCAAGTTGAGGATGTGGGACTGGACCTGGTGATTGCAGGGACTCGGGAAAACGGGGGTTTTGTTTGGTTTACCAGCACCGATATCTCGAGCTTGGGATGGACTCAGGCTGAAGCCTGGCCCTTTGGGGCTCTTCTCCCAGTCCACTGCTAACTATTATTCCAGATCCTCCAGGGACAGACTCCAAAGAAATGGCACCTCACTCCCCACACCTATGTCCTTGAAAGGCCAGAATACACCCGTAGCAGAAGCTTGTTCCTCACACCTAGTAGAGAGGCACCTACCTAGCTGGTGGGGGCAGCCTCTCTTCCTGCCTGCTATCCTGCCTCCTTCCTGAGCAGTGTCCCCATTGACTGTACATGCTGGCTGCACTGAAAACCTAGGGTTCTCTGTCCCTTGCTGTCTGTAGTGAGGAGGATGAGGAAGCTCCTGAGAGACCTGCCCCCCACCCCAGCATCCCTTCCCTGTTGCTTTCTTCTCTAGCAAAAAGCACTTCAAAGAATGTGTCAACTTTATCCACGGTTGCCGCCTCAACGGGGGTAACTGCCTTGTACACTGGTGAGTTCTGAAGGGCTTCTTCCCCACATGCATGCCTATCCTGTGAGGCATGTTCCCTCTAGACTGTCACAGTACTGACAGTCCATCACTCATCTGGACGGACCACTCAGAGGTTCATCTCTCCTGGGTCATAGCCCAGCAGCTGTGTTTTTCTGAGACTCGGTTTCTTTATCTGTAAAGTGGAGGGATGAATACCATGCTGACAGGGCTTTTGAGGGAGCTGGGTGGGGTCACATAGGTAATCCATACATTCTAGCCTCATCTCTCTTCACTTTGAGGCAGGAGTGCATGGCTAGGAGTCTTCTCCAGTGTCCCTGACCCAAAGGATGCCGTTCATCCCATGACATCTCACCAAGGGTTCTGGCTGGGGCTGAGGAACTAGCTCTCTTAAGACCTAGCTCTCCAGCCAATGGTGGTGGTGCAGGCCTTTAATCCCAGCACCTGGAAGACAGAGACAGGTAGATCTCTGTGAGTTCAAGGCCAGCCTGGTCTACAGAGTGAGTTCCAGGACAGCCAGGGCTACACAGAGAAACCCTGT
>LZPO01075903.1:170357-216235 GCA_001675575.1 Neotoma lepida
AAAAAAAACAGCCAAACTCAGCTCTGGCCACACCTCCCTCTGTCCTTAACCCCCAAGACTTCTTGTCTGTCAAGAAATGGTGATGTTCCCAAGTAGAACCTTGGTCTTGGCATACCCGGGAAATAACCTTGGACCAGGCCCACCCCTCTAGGCCTTGGTTTTATCTTTGTCCAGCAGGTAGAAAGCAGGCAATCTGATTCTGTGTCTGAGTCTCAGGGGAGTATCTGGTCTGGGGAACAGCCTGGGAGATGTCCCATCCCTGGAGGTAGTCCCATCCCTTGAGGTACTTGGCCAGGAGGCCTGGACATCATGATCTCTACTCAGTACCCAGTGGGCACCTTCCCACCGGGCATCCTGCCCTCACGTTCTTTCTGTGGCCAACAGATACTTCTGCCTCTTGCCTGACTGCCGCTATTGGGAGGTGGANTGTGGAGCCAGTAAGAGCCCCTCATCTAGGTCAGTCTAGATAAAACATCTTGATACAGGTGGTCAAGGCCAAGGTCACACAGCAAGGCACAACAGAACTATCTCCTCAAGCCACCCATTCAACTCTTAGGGCCAGGATGTGGTGTCTGACACCTCAGGGACTCCATCAGTGGAGGCTCATCTGTCTCCAGTCCCAATTCCAGGGACCATTTACTNTCCTTCAGAAAATTAAAGCCAAATGGGTTCTGAGACCAAATCAAATCCTAAAATGGTAGATTCGGTATTTAAGAATATTCCAGAGCTCTTAATCAGAGCAGCTCAGATTCTTGGAATGCACCCTTGACAGTGTCTGCTGACCTCCTTGCATTATGTGCATTCCAGGAAGCAGGAAGGGCCTGTTCCAACAAAATGCAGCGATCCTATTGGCTGCCGTTACTTGCTGGCATTTGGTCTGGCTGTCCAAGATCAGAGTGCCCATCTGCCTTCAGAGAGGCATGGATGGGGTCCCCACCACACCCCAAGGGCCCACCTCCCTCACAGACTGACTCCTCCATTGGGCTTATCACAGGCCAGCCTCCCACCCACTGCTTCCTTCCCTGCTGAAGGCATTCCCCTGCCTGAGCTACAAGTTACTCATGCCTTCCCACACCCCCAGACAGCATTTGGCTGGTGAGAGACCCTCTCCCCCAGAGGGCGGCTTCCTGCAGCTGCCACAATGATGAGAAAGCAGGGGGAGGCTGGCCTGGCACATCTGCCTGTTTGGAGTTCAGAAACCAAGGAATTCAAGCCCAACATCCCTTCCCTACCCAAGCTCCCATCACCCCATAACCCAGGCTGCCTTCAGTGCTGTCCTAGCTGTGTGGCCTGGGAAAAGCCACTTCCTTTCCCGGTTTTCTTCAGAACAAATGCAATGTTCACCCCATGGGGCTGGGGTGAGGATAATATGTTAGCATTTGCAAAGAGCTTAAGGCAGGGCCTGCCACTCAGAATTGCATTATAAATGATAGTTGAGTGAAATAAATCTGTATTTGGGGACTGAGATGTCCCCCTTACCATGATGTATCCTTCACCAAGACAGTGTCTAGCTGCTGTGTAAGAAGAGNACAGAATGTAGAGGAAGGACTAAACGATGCTGTGAGCTTAAATTCTGTCCTTTCGATTTCATGCTGTGTGGATTCACTTATCTGAGCCTCAGTTTCCTCCTCTGTAAAATGGGGTGCTATTTTTGATGCCCAGGATTGGCATGTGGGACCCCATCTGCATCCTCACGTATAATTTGGTCAATAGAGATGAAATTAGAATAAAAAGTAATCTCGCTCTCAGCCCAGTTCTCTCAGCCCCATCCTTTGAGTACACACACACACAGCAAAACCATAAACTGGAAGCGCCTCTGAGGTGCCTGATCCTCTCTCCTCACCCTGCTGGTAACTGGGTAGGTGACTCAGGGAGACAGCTGGTAGGCAGAAGGAAGTGGCTCCACGGCTCAAAACAGACCTGAGGCTCCATTAGTCACTCATCAGCCAGGAAGACCAGGGATGCCCCCAGGTCACTGTCCTCTGGGCCAGTCCCAAGGTTGCCCAGTGTCACTTAGGAACACGGAGAGCAGCTGATCCTTCCTCCTTGCTGGCAGCGGGCTCAGATGAGCTTCTCCGCTGTGCTNGATGCCTGCTCTCCAAAGACTGACCTCTCCTTTCAGGGTGGCTTTCTGTATACTGTTCCTGTCATTGGCCAACACCACTCCAAAGGAGCCCCCGAAGCCTGGGTCCAGTTAACTACACCACACAATCCCTCTCCTGCAGAGCCATGCTGGCCCCACTATGTGGTGTTCACAGCTGTAGGGTCTGCACTTATGTTCCTTTACCTTAGAACACAGGTTTGGGGGTAAGAGCTGTGTCTGCCCATGTTCGCTTTCCTCTTCTCTACCTCAATGACTAAAACACAGTAGGATGTGGTGGTAAAACACAGGGGTGCCGTGGTTACCTAATCATCGTTCACAGTGGGTTATCTCAAAGGACCCCAGGGACTCCCTGTCTCACTCAGCACCATCTAGGGCTTCTGGGTAAGGGCGTGCGTTGGGGGGGTCTCTCCCTTCACTGACTCAGAGCAGCTTTCATGCCCACCCTTTCTTCTGCCTGCACAGCCCTCCACTACTATCCACAGGGCTCTCTCCCCCTCACCCCCAGCCTCTATCAAGCATCCTCAGATAAACACTCCCTGACCACTGTCCTCTTCTCCCCCAGCCAAGGTCAGTGTGTTTTGCCCATTAAAAGCTCCCTGAGACCAGAGACTTTGTCTACTCACTGCTGTCCCTGCAACTGCAACCATATGTGGAACACTGCAGGGGCTCCTGAAATAGCCAAATGCAGGCTCAGGAACCTGCACCAGGCTCTGCCCGGGCATCTCATGTGACTCTGGCACTGACCTTGGGAAGCAGGTATTGTCAATACCCCCATTTTACAGACAGGAGCCTGAGGCTCAAAGAGAGCACGTAGGTGGATTTGAACCTGGAATTCCATGTGTACCTTGAAGTATCTGAGTTCAGATTCAGTGCTGTCTCTGCTAAAGCCACTGGATACAGCCTCCCCTGCTCTCCCGCCTCCAGTCTTTTCCATTTACTCACCTGCCTAGCGGCAGATATCAATCAAAAGCATGAGTATTACCACGCTCTTCCTCTGCGCAGAATTCTTCTGTGACTCCCTACGGCCTGGCGTCAGTCTGAGTATTTCCCCAAAAATTATTTCCTTCAACATATGCAAAACCTTCCTAGAATGTGCTCAGGTAAGCTTGCTTTCAGGCTTTCTATGCTCTCTTTGTCCCGTCCCCATACTCTCCCCACTACCCTAGAAAGCCCTGCTCTTCATGTGCCCTCACCTGGAATGTCACTCTAGAGAGATGAGACTCCAGGTTGGTGACTCCTTCCTGTCCCCGTGGTCTCCTGAGTTTTCTTCCAGCTTCTTCCAGTCCCCACCCTTCCTCTGGGGTCCCAGAGGCTGTGAGCCCCTCCCTGGAGACTGGTCCAAGGAAACTTCACCCATCCTGCCCGACTCACATCCTAGGTTCACCGGGAAACCCCGCGCCTCTGTTCCCTTAGCCATGGAATGCTAGATGGGTAACACATGGATTTTCTCAATACAATGCTGGGGTTCAGGAAGTGCTTCCTCTCGAGGAGGGAGNGAGGNGAGAGAAGGAGGTGCAGAGCTGCTTCATAGGCAGGAACCAGCCCTGCACCTCGCAGAACAACCCTCAACCCTGGCGGCCTTACTCCCTCTGGGCGGCCAAGCAAGGGCTGCGTCTTTTCCCACCACTGCCTGGTTGGGTTCAAGGTGGCCAGAGGAATTCAAGGCCACTAGACTCAGACAGGAAAAGGCAACGTCACCACTGCTGGTGTAATCCAAACCAGATGTGGCCTCGGTGGCTTCCAGACCCAGGGGGTGGTCACTGTGGGCCTGGCCCAGGCCCAGAGGCAGGAAATGGCCTTGGAGGAACACTCTCTGGGCTGGGTCCAGCTAGGAGGANGGTCCACTGGAAGCTCTTAACCCTTCTTGGCCCAAAGGATTATCCAGACCCAGCCCAAGGGAGGCACACATATCAGTAACATAGGGGACAGCCACTGCACTGTTGCTGAGACCGACACTCTGCAGTACCAGCCATGCCCCTGGACTATGAGGAGCAGGGTATGCTCTTCCTGGAGTTCGGGAAGCTCATAGCCTGGCATCCTGGGGATGGTAGGGCCCCAGGCCCAGATCCCTGAACACTCAGGACTAGCTCCAGTTTGGGAGTCCTCTGGCAGCTGTGGACTCCTGCCTTCCTTAGTNAGGCTCTAGGGTGTAGACTCCTTTCTCCCAGGGACAGCCAGGGACAGAACTCTATTGAGAGAGCAATAGGGCTTGGGTCCTAGTCTCCAGAGAGGTAGATGCGGCTCTATAACAGGGCAAGGGATCCAGCTTTGCCTGAGTATGCTCTGCAGATCAAGAAGTCCCTAATCAGGCTGGGCATGNTGGCGCAGGTCTTTAGTCTCAGCATTTGGGAGGCAGAGCCAGGCAGGTCTCTGTGAGCTCAAAGCCAACCTAGTCTATACAGGGAGTTCTAGGACAGCCAGGGCTACATAGTGAAATCCTGTCTTGAGAGAGTAAAAGTCCTTATGAAATGCCATTCTCCCATCTATGTTGTCAAGTCTATATTCTCTGTCTCCAGGGTCCCAAGAGGCCTGAAGGTGTCTGATTACTCATGCAGACATGTTTCTGGGAGAAAGGTAGCGGGGTAGATTTAGGGTTGGAGAGTGATCATTCCTGCCTGTGGATCTCAGAGGGCTTCTTGCCCCGGAAATATTAACTTGTTGTGCGGCCTTAGGCAAGTCATCTTTCCTCTTTGAACCTGTTCCTTCATCAGGGACATATAGACGAGCCCCCATCCTATGTTTCAACCATCATGACGGCCCCTGGGAGCTGCAGAAGAAAAAAGAGCTAAGGCTGTGATCAAGTTATAGTGGAAGAAACAGAGCCGGGTGTGGTGGCGCACACCTTTAGTCCCAGCACTCGGGAGGCAGAGGCAGGCAGATCTCTGTGAGTTCAAGGCCAGGCTGGTCGATGGAGTGAGTTCCAGGATAGCCAGGGCTACAGAGAGAGCTCCTGTCGAGAGAGAGAGAGAGAGAGAGAGAGAGAGAGAGAGAGAAAAGAAACTTGTGCTTGGAGTCAGGGTTCCAGTTTGTACTGTTGAAGTCTTTGGTGAGGGGCCTTCCCTGTTGTGGCCTCAGGTCCCCTGGTGGGATCCAGACCTTGGATCTCGGCTCAGGCTAAACCTCATTCCCTTCCCTCCCCTCCCAGGGGTGACTCATCCCTCATCATCTCATCATCGTTCTGTGTGGCCCGATGCTCAGCCAGGGTGGGGCCAGTGAGGCAAAGAGGACCACTCAGTGGAAACCCAGGCCCAGCTGGCAGAGGTCAGGGTTGGAGGAGGCAGCAGAGTGCCCATGGGCAGGGGGCGGCGGCAATGTGTGGTCCTGGGGGCCCTGCTATTAGTACAGCTGCCATTCACAGTCCAAACCTGGTTTTTCAAACTTTCCCAGTGCTAAGGTCAAGCTTAGATTCTCCCCCCTAGCCCCACCCCCCGCCGGAGTCCCAGATCCCACACCCCATGTGGTACCTGCTGCTGCATGAACGAGGCAGTCAGGGGTGAGGGCTGAGGTGCCTGGCTCTGCAGTCATGGAAGCAAGAAAGGTATGCACAACATCGCTGAGGTCTCAGTCTGTGGGCACACCCAAGGGCCAAGCCAGGGGTAGCAGGGCAGCAGCCAGAGCAAAAGCATTGCCTGATCGGTCTGGGTATTGATCCNGGTTCNCAGCAGCCTCTTGNGCCTTCCTAAAATCACCTTCTCCATCTGACAGAGTGCAGCACTTCCATGCTGGTCACTGCAGGCTTGGGACCCTGGTGTTCACCACATATCACCTGTTGCCTCTGCCACTCTGGCAGGCCACCTCACACCAAGCCTCCTCGCCTGGGGCTTAGCCACCTCTCAGTCAAAGTCTGCGTACTAGTATGGCTCTGCTGTGCTTTCCTGGTTACCCCTCCAGCAGATGGCCCCTGCCTGCATGGGTGGCCTAGATGAGACCAGTGAGAGCAGAAAGCAGGGGCTTACTGTAGCAGATAAAGACATCACAGGTCGTGGATCTGTTAGCCTTTCCTGGATTGCCCTGTTCCCTCCTTGATCGATGTTGAGCTCATGGTAAAGTTTGTTTCAAGCCCCAGCCCCAGACTTACTGAACAGGCTTCAAGTTCCTTCCTTGCTCTGTGCCTGTTTCCTCGCCTATTGAATGGGGGTAAGGACCACCCCCATTTCCTCCCTGGGCCATGTATAATTCATCTTGTTTCCATCTCACCAATGCACCATTATTCTCTCTTCTATGTGGGGCAGCTCTTACCTGGGTCTCACCACCTGACTCAGTTTCCCTCTATGAAACACAAATNATATCTACCTCACCATCCTACTCCAAAGAATAATGATCTAATCCCTGTTGTGGCAATGACTAGAGTCTAGCACAGGTCACTGTACTTCAACTCTTGTGACAGCCCTCTCACAGGTGAGGGAATCAAGGCACAGCAAGGAAGCCACTTGAACACAGCACATATTCAGTAGTCTAGTTCCTGAGCCTGCATCTGTGAATATCACACTACACATAGATGTGCGAACTCAGTACCTAGCACATAGTAGGTGCACAATTAATGTAGTCATTTGTGATCTCACACGAATTATGTGCGCGTGCAGAGGGAAGGAGGCTGCCTCCAACCTGTAGATTTATTTACAAGGCACAAGCTGAAAGCAGGTTGGGGACTGCCTGATGGCTTCATACTCCTCGTCGTGGGCCAATTCATCCGGTCGTCTGGGGTTGTCAATGCCCCTGGGACGGGCACAGAGTAGCCGGGCTGGGAAGACTCGGTCCTCAGGTGAACTTGGGGTAGCCTCATGTCTCCCAGGCCTCTCCCCACCACCCCCACTCCAGGCCTGGGCTGGCTTTCTCTCACAGAGTTCCTGTGTGTTGGTGGTCACAAACAGTGGGTGGGGGCCAGGAGGCCAGATGATCTGTGGGGAGTGTGAGGCAGGTCATGGAGGTCTTCTCACACAAAGCCTGCTCTGTCTCCCCTAGCAGCTGGGCTGCATTCTTACCCTTCTAGAAGCTTCCCGTCCACCACCACAGCAACCCACCTGCTGGACCCCCAGCCATCCCACTCCAGGCAAGGGTGCCCCAGGTGGAGCAAAGCAGAGGCTACAGGGCAGCAGTTCAAAGGAGGAAGCTAGGGAGAGAAGAGGGAATGGCCTGGACGTCCTGGGAGTCTGGGTGGGGCTGATGGGCCACAGCCCTGTCTGAGGAGGCGGTAGCAAGATGGATTCCAGGCCACACTCCATGTTCACATAGGAGACGTGGTATCGAATAAAGGCCTGGGGAGCCCCAAGCCTCTCAGGCTGGTGCAACTTTGCTCTGACCAGCCTCCTCTAGAGATCTGGCCGGCTCTCTCTGGCCTTCTGAGCTGTGTGGCTTCAGCCTTGACCACTGTGCAGCCACGTCCAGGCTTAGCCGCTCCTGGGGCTCAGACTCCCAGAGCCATCAGTGCCCCCGAACTACTGATCTTCTTGAAGCGGTTGGCTGCGCTGACCGCAATGAAGTTTTTCTGGGGGACAAGAGAGGAATTCTTGTCAGTACTTCAGCAGAGGAGAACCTTGGGATGGAGTGTCCTTAAGAGTCCCCCCTTCTGGCCAGAGAGAGGATAAGGAAAGGCACTTGCAGCCAAGCCTGAGTTCAATTCCTGGGAGCCACATGGTAGAAGGAGAGAATTGACTCCCAAAGTTATCCTCTGACCTCCACACATAGGCCACCGCACGAGTGTGTCCTCCGGACCCTCCCTTATATGCACACGATAAATAAATGTTAAATAAAAAATTTTAAAGACTTTTAAAAGATTCCCCCCTCATTAAAGAAGGGTCAGAGGCCTGGGGAGATGCAGTGCCCAACTCAGCTATAAAAAGCACCATGACAATGTTTGTCCAGCAGAAGAGANTCCTCACCCCAATCCATGAGTCCCTCTACAGCTGGTTCTCAACCTGTGTCTCGACCCCTTTGAGGGTCAGAAGACCCTCTCACAAGGGTCGCCTAAGACCATCAGAATACAGATTTTTACATTATAATTCATAACAGTAGCAAAATTACAGTTATGAAGTAGCAACAAAAATAATTTTTATGGTTGGGGTTCTACAACATGAGGAACTGTATTAAAGGGTCACAGCATTACCACTGCATTACAGCCTGCCTCCTGTTCCTCTCTGACCTCGCTTTCCATTCTAGACATACAGCCAGCTGCCTGATGCTCACACTCACCGTCCACATTCTGCCTTGGCTTCTCCTCCCCTCCCCCATCTCCTTGAGGTCTTGATTCACCTGTTCCTCCTCACTGGGCCCTCCCTGTTCAAAGACATAACCGCCCTCCCCCGGCACTCCCAACCACTCTCCTAAGAACTCTCTATATTCTCTGAAAGTCAAGTCCACAGGACCCAGATTTTTGCCTCCTGTCTCTCCCACAGCAGCAGAGCATTTAGAAGTAACAGCTATTCCATAAATATTTGGGAAATGAAGGAGGAGAGGGGTCAGAGACGCTCTCTAGAGCCTGAGCCCTCCATTAATGACCCTCCCCTGGCAGGCAGGGTGGGTGAACAAGTCCAGTTCAGAATGGGAGCTAGCCCAGGACCCAGAGAAAAGCCCATGTTTTCCAGACAAGGCCAGGCCCTGTCAACAGAGACTGCCAAGACATAGCTGGTAGGGCTGGACCTGGCAACAGGGCTCTCCCACCTCTCAGCCCTCCTCCTCCTCCTTCTGCCCCAGCTCTGGTACCTTCCAGCGCCTCTTCATGAGGTATTTCTTAAGCAGGATCTGGGACTTCAGCCGGCGGTTGCAGCGTTTGGCTTTCTCCGCCAGGTTGTTGAGCCAGGGGTGGGCGAGGCACTGCTCGGCACTCATTCGGGCGCTGTGGAGAGGGCAGCGTGGTGAGGGCAGGCCTATGCCAGGCCCACTTGGCCCAGACATGCACTCTGCCCTTGAACATACAGGATTCCCAGCCCTGGTAAGCTTTACCTCTGGTCCTTCATGATGAGATTGGAGACAAAATCTTTGGCCTCATCTGACACAGCCTCAAAGGTCTCCTCATCAAAGTACCAGTTGGCAGACAGGACATTGTTTAGGGTCTCTGTGTCATCATCTCCCAGGAACGGGGAGAGGCCACTCAGTCTAGAGGGAAGGAGAGTGGGGTGAGAGAGTGAGGCAGCAGGCTGGGGCAGAGCCTAGGAAGGAGCATGTGCTGGAAAGACCCCGGGCTTCCAGAGTGGGACAGACCTGGGTTTGAATCTGGCTGGGTGACTTTGGGCAAGTCACTTCCCCTCTCTGAGCCTCACTCTTCTCATCTGTAAAATGGGCATAATCACCCCAGCTTCCCAGGGTTGCAGTGAAGATGAGGAATGGTGAGTGTGAAACACACAGTGAGAGCACACGAAAAGATGTCCACTGTCCCTCTGTCCCCAACCCCAGGGCATGGGGAATCTGCTGTCCAGAGTCTGCCCCAGGATGGGATGCTGTGCTTTTAGGGGACCTTAGTTTTTATAAACATAAAATGGGTACAAAATCCCCCTTTCTGGTTCTCCTTAGCAATCCTCCCCCCAAAAAAACCTGGCTGAGGGATCAGGGAGGTAAGACCACCTCACTGGAACCCCAAGGCCAGTCTTGTCCTCTTCTACCCATCCCTGTGCCCCTGCTGACTTCAGCCAGCATCTCCCCCAGGGCTCACAGCATGTAGGTGATCACCCCCAGGCTCCACATGTCAGTCTTGTCAGAGATCTGGTCATAGTTCACCACCTCGGGTGACAGGAACTCTGGGGTCCCAAAATTCACCTTCAGCTTCTCATTGGGNTTATACCTGGGAGAGAGATTGTGAGCTCAGGTCCCCAGCTGCCACCAGAAACACCCAGCCCCTTCGCCACCCCACCCTTAGGCCCACCCTGCCACCCACNCAGCTGGTACCTCCGTGCCAGGCCAAAGTCAATTATCTTCACCAGGTGGCCAGTGGTATTCACACACAGGATGTTCTCTGGCTGAGGAGACAGGCATGGCCCAGGTTGGCCTCTGACCCAGCTCACCCTCCTTTCCCCACAAGCTCCACCCTGGTCCCTTGCTGGGGCCCCACATGTGGGAATAAATCCTTAGGTGATACTCAGAGACGCATCGGGCCTGCATGCTCTCAGCCTAAGGACGCTGAGGTCCTGTGAGGGGCTTGTCTCAAAGCACAAGACTACCCAGGAGGCACAGATGGAATTTCTCTTCACAGTCCTGTGGAGGGTAGAGAAACTGAGGTCTGCAGATAGGCAGTGTGCCCTGGCTGGAGGCCAGGCAGGGATGGTATCAGAACTAGAAGCCTTGTAAGGGCCACAAAGAAGCCTCTAGTCAGCAAGGTCTCTGCTGCTCTCAGCTGGGCAGTGCTTGCCTCCCACAAGCGTTAGGCCTATGTTACTATTTTTCTTTTTATGTANGTATTTTGTGTGTTGTGCTGATTTGTGCACATGTGTGGAGGTTGAGTGTCTTCCTCAATCATTCTCCACCTTGCTTTTTTGAGATAGGGTCTCTCANTGGACTTGGGGTTCACTGACTGGTGAAACTGGGGTTGGTCAACAGGTCCCCAGATCTTCCCNTCTCCAGCTCCCCACTGCTGGGATTGCAGGCATGCACCGCTGCACCTGGCCTTTTTACATGGTTGCTGGACATCCAAACTCAAGTTCAAGTTCTTGTGCTTGCCCTGCAAGCAAGTTACAGACTTAGCCACCGGCCCAANTGCTTTTANTTATTTTTTGAGATGAAGGTCTCACTATGCTACCCCAGTCTGGCTCTGAATTCCCAGGCTTGAGCAATCCCTCACCCTCAGCCTCAGTGCTTGAACTAGGCACATGCACTTAACTTCTCCACCTTACTCTTCAGTGTTCCAGGCCAGGGACCAGCCTCTTCTCCCAGCCTCTCCCATGCTCCATGAGACTGGTGGAAAGCTGTGCTAGTGAAGGGGTCCATAAACTCAACCCAGGCCTTCCTTTTATCTTCTTACCACAGGGGACACAGGACTAGGCCAAGAGTAAGTGGAGTGAACATTGACGTTATCATGGTTCAAAGACAGGAGCTGCCAGACAAACTCCACCAGCTCTGCGGAGTAACAAGGGGTTCCACCTCTGTGGAGTGATGGGGTGCGCCTACACCTTCCAGGGTCTTCATTACCCTGCCCTGCCCACTCAGCATAACTCTACTGTTGTTTGAGTTCTGTGGCTATTTAATTTGAGGTTTCCTGGGGGCCTCTTTGAAATCACCGAGTTCCCTTAGAAGCAAGACATGAGGACTTTTGTAACTTAGCTAGCGTCCCAAAGCGGGGAGAGAAAGAATGGCCCCAGGTACAAACACACAAGGGATCCAACTGACCCAAGCTTTCTTGGAAACCTATTTCCACCAGACCTAGGGACAGCCTGCAGCCAAGGCACACTACTTTCTGCACTATGAACCCCTATGCTGAGCAAACCCTTATGGTTATCCTGGAAGCCACATCCTTGGAGGCAGAGTCCTTTCTCCTGGGACCTTGTATTTTAATTAGGAGTCTTACACTACCCCCCCAAACCATCCTTCACAGGGGAACAACATGTCCCCCCATGTAGCTCTCCAGCTACCCTAGCTCCTAGAAGGACCCCTATCTGCCCCTGTAATCACCTCTGACTCTTTGCTGACCCAGTCCACACACAGACCCCTGCCAGGTACTCCTACTTTCCAAAGTGCCCCCTCCGGCTCCCACAAGCTCTCTCCTAGCTTCCTACCACAGCCTCCTAAACCCCCTACTCCACCTGGGCCCCACTGAAAACCATCTCCTCTCTCTCCCTCCCTGTGTGTCCTCATAGGTAACTGCTGGAGCTGCTGGGAGAATCCCCTGCCCTCTCAGAACATGACACCGAGCAAAGCCAGAAGCTGTTGGATGCCCCCATCATGGCCCTTCTCCCCCAGACAAATGTTTGCTTCTCCTCTGCATGTCCTGGATACTCTGTTGTGCCTTTCATAGCCTTTTTTATGCATTTTACTTATTTGGACATTGTATAATGAACAGGGAACATTGTCCTTCCTAGTCCCAATTGTAAGTTCCCACACTAGGTCTTTCCTGCTGCAGGTACCCCACAACTATGAGTTAAGTGAATGAACGCAGGCACCACCCCTGTACTGACAGAGCTTATTCACTTCCCATTCAATACGTATTAGNATCTGCCACAGAGACAGGAGACACCTGGTAATTTGTGTGTCTCCTCCCCATTCCATGCCCTAGGCAGGTGTTTCTAAGCTCCNGGCAGGCTCTGGTGCTGATGGGAGTGAGTACCGTGTAAAATCTGTTTGCTGTCCCTGGTCAGCTATGTGCAAGGAACTCTGTTAGCTCAGGGTGNGAAAGTCCTCTTGTAGAGTTCATCACTAGCGCCTGCCTCCTATGCACTGTGACAGTGGCATGAGGCTTCTCAGTGAGCTCCTTGGANGAGTCCCAGAACACTAGGCTGCTGTGAACTGGGCCCTAACACTAGGGACTGAGTTTTGAGTAAGGACTGGACACTGGCAGTACCGGTCACAAGCCATCACAGGGGTAGCTGCTATGAAAGACCTGCAGCTGGGGTGCATCAAACACCAGTGAGCTCCACGGACATGGAGACTAAGGCTCACCTCCCCTGACCCCACCCCTGCCTCCATCCCTAGAACTTAGCAAGCACTCATGGTCCACTTTGAGTGAGCTGGAAGGAGGGGTGGAGAAGGAGGAATAGGAGGAGCTAGAGAAATGCGGGGTGACAACAGTGACACCCGGTGGTCAGTGCTGTTCCAGGAAGCCTCAGCCCACTACCTTGAGGTCCAAGTGCAGGACTCTCATCTTGTGCATGAAGAGGATTCCATCGCAGATCTGCCTGACAAACACCATGGTATCCACCTCAGTCAGATGGTAGTCCTCATCCACGATCCTCTCAAAGAGCTCGCCGCCCTCGATGCTGTGTGCACAGACCCCTCTGCAGACGGGCTCCGGGCTGCTGGCCCTGCCGCCCAGCCCCGGCTCCCACAGTGGGCACTCACTACTCCATGAACAGGACGATCTCATGTGAGGTCTCAATGGCCGAGTACAGCTGGATCAGATTGCGGTGGTTCAGTTGGTTCATGACCTCAATCTCCAACATCACCATTTCCTGGGGAGNAGGAAAATCAAGGGGACCCACTGGGCACCAACACCCCCTCCCTCCAGCCTCTTCCCTCCTGGTCTCTTTGCCTTCACCACTCTCTCCCTGTCACCTCACCCTGGGCACCTGCATCAAATCCATAGCTATGTGTATCCAGGTGTAATGAGTTCCCAAGGCCATGTGTGGTGGCACGTGCTTGTAATCCCAGAATTCAGGCGGCAGAGGCAGGAGGGTCAAGAGTTCGAGACCAGCCTGGATCACACAGTAAGACCCTGTTCAACTCCCACCTCTATAATGGGATTGAGTCACAAATACATAGCACTGCCCCTGAACACTGCCTTCATCTCTAGACGCTATAATCTATCCAGCCACCATCTTTGCCATTTCCCTTGGGGAATCTAAGAAAGCCCCAGATTCATCATGTGCTAAGTAAGTCCTTGATACCAACCCTTCTCCATGATTGACTTGCCAGCAGCCATCAGAAAAAAAAAGACAGAATCTTCACCCACGCATTGGGGACAAAGAGCTAGGAGCTGTGGTCTCTGCGTGCCCACTGATAGTCCATCATTAAGGCCTTTGGTACAGTACCACCTTAAACTAGACCAGAAATGCAGCCATCCCTCACCCCCTCTTTCTACTCTAAACAACCGTCACTTGCAACTTTCAGGCCAGTGACCACATTGCTAGGCTGATATAGGCTATGGTAGGAATGAAATTGGCATATGCTACTTAGCAGGCCTCTCCAGGCACCTGCATCTCCAGGGCAGTCGTTAACCTCTAGGCACCAGTGCAAGACTGTCCAGCTGCCCCTCTTTCCCCCTCACCCCACGGGTGCCTTCGTCCAGCTCTCACTTGGCNGCCTACCACTTCCCCGGAGAGACCCGCATCTAACATGGTCCCTCTGAGCGGACTCCCCATCACTGCCCTGGTTCTCTTTCTCTCTCTGGCACCTCTCGACACCTGGTGTCATGCTCTTTATTTTATTCCAGCTTTTAGTCCTCTATCTGTTCCTATTCTCTGATGTGCTGGTCCCATGAGGTTGGGGCCTTTTTCAGTCCTGTGACATTTCTCTGGCACCTGATACAGTGGAAGGCAAAGAGAAAAAAAAAGTTCCATGATCAATTAACCAACAGCTGGCTCCAATCAATTCACACAGCGCATGGACATCGAGTATTCGTGCTGAACCAGATCCTGTGATAGAAGCCAGTGAAAAATCAACCAAAGGTACAGATCTGAGACTAGGGATGTATGTCAGTTGGTAGAGTGCCTGCCTAGCATGCATGAGTCCCTGGGTTCAGTCCCCAGAACCACATAAACTGGACATAGTGACAAATTCTTGCAATCCCAACACTCAGAAAGTAGAAGCAGGGGGCCCAGGAGTTCAGGGTCAGCCTCTGCTCCAAAGTGAATTCAAGGGACTCTGGGGTATATGAGCCCCCAGCTCAAATATGTAAATAGATAAATAAAAGATCCACACACCGGAGCAGGATAGGGCCACACAGAAAACTGGTCCCTCCCAGCTGTGCTCAGAGCAAAGAGAATCAGTGCTCTGGAGCACTGTGGCACTGCTCCATGGTCTTGGTGGGCCCCAGCCTTTCACACCTGTGACTACCTTTGCTTACAACACCCTTTTTTTTTTTTTTTTTTTTTTTTTTTTGGTTTTTCGAGACAGGGTTTCTCTGTGTAGTTTTGGCGCCTTTCCTGGAACTCACTCGGTAGCCCAGGCTGGCCTCGAACTCACAGAGATCCGCCTGCCTCTGCCTCCTGAGTGCTGGGATTAAAGGCGTGCGCCACCACTGCCCGGCGCCTACAACACCCTTTAACTTCAGCCTCTGCTATCTCTGACCCTTGGGGCCCTCCTCCCTTCTTTTCTTCCTCCCTTCTTCCATCTCTGTGATGCTAGGGTGAACCCAGAATGCCAGGAAATTGCTCTCCTTGAGTCTCATTTCCACAACCCGAAAGCCTCCCCTGGCCTGCCGCTCAAACACCTCCGTCTGCAAAACCTCNACTCTGTAGAAGCTAGTCCAGGAAACACCACTGAGCCAGGGCTGAGGCAGGAACCTCCCTGTTGCTTCTCACACCCTCTGTTCCCCAAGCTTCCCTGAGACACAGCTCTGTTGGCACCTGTCCCCAGGCACACCTCACTTGGCCCACTGGCCCTCAATCCATGTGAACCTGCACATAGTTGCCTAGAGCTNTAAGCACAGACCACACTGGCAGTGGGAAGTGAAACTCTCCNTTGAGCTTCCTTTCCTTGGCACAGGCTCCNTGGGGGCAGGGGCCACCTCCGTTGCACTTTGGGATCCCTACTGTCTATCACAGGGGATAACCAACACCTATGCTCCCCAGTGCTGCTGAGCTTTAGAGAGGGCCCAGAGGGAGAGTCCCTGAGAAATGGGATGTCTGGTTTATGGCTAGGGGCACCAGCCTCCTGTAACAGGCTGTGTGTCCCCCCTCTTCTCCTTATGTGGCATCTTTAATGCCACAAGCTTTTCACATCAGGGTCCTAGCCCGACACTGTGGGTAGCTGAAGATAAGAGGTGGCCAGTCCGAGAACATCTCCCTGTGGTAGGGCCAGCAGTCCCCNGCTACCTTGTCCTTGGGAGTCTGTTTCTTGATGACCTTGGCTGCCAGCTTGAGGCCTGTGGCTTTCTCCGTACAGGTGCACACAGCTCCAAACTTACCACTGCAAAGAGAAAAAGTTGGAGTGAGGGTACTCCCAAGACCCAAGGGCCAGCAAGGACCTGTGTTCCATTCTCCTCTTGGCCCAGGCCTGATGGTGACTCTGGCTGCTCCTCTGAGAGGTGGGAGCATTCACCCCACCGGCCCTAACTCCCTCCTGAGTGGAGGCTCTTTTACCAAGAAGATGGCTGGAGAGCATGGGGCGAGTANAACTGGCTGTACACTTCCTATGGGAGTGGCCAAAGGCACACCCAGGAAAGTGACCACAGTCGCTACACCTCCGGACGTGATGGATAGCATGTGTGNCCACACAGACGCAAATGCATGCATGTGGGCCATGTCCTAGTGGGCCATGGGAGCTGGATACTGCCCCGTGCGTGGTTCCAGGCTTGGGTCCCAGTCTCACCCTCCCAATGCATCCTTTGAGTTCATGCTGAATTCACTGTTCACATTTCCAGTCCTCAGCTCCACGATCCTGTGTGGGAACGGGGCCGGGGGTGGCGGGCAATCATCTAAGGAGACAGAGTTGAGCTTTTAGATCGAGGGGTGGGGACTTCGGGGAAAAGTCTTTGACATCACTGCCTCCTGTCCCCTGATCTGCCCCTACTCCTCCCCCCGGAAAGTTGAGTTTACCAAGTGATGCCTAGGGGACACCTGGTCAGAACGGGACCCAGTTTCCAATTCTAGTTCTGCCGTGTACACCCAAAGGCCTTTATACAACCAAAATCAGTTTCCTTTAGGGGGAATTCAGGTTCTCTGCAGAACGATGAGACAGCTAGCTGACTGGACTTAGATACAAGCTCTAGCGGGGAGGGAGGGCTGTTTCCATTAAAAACACCCAAACACCCAAACAAGCCCCCACAGCAGCTGTGAAGTGGAATCCCAGACTGCTGTGCCTGGATGATGGTGTGGGTGGAGACACTTGCTCACCACCTGATTACACCACGGTGGGGCGCCCAGAGACGCAGCAGTTCGGTGGTGACATGCCGCCACCTAGTGGGCGTCATGGGGACAGCNGGCTTGGAAGGCCAGCGGGCTGACTCATCGGAATGGAAATCTTTAAAAATAGTCAGGGCCGGCAGGGAAGCCACTCTGGTGATAAATCAGACAACCCTTGGAGGTGGTTCAGGTCCTGTCATGCCAAGGATGTGATCTCTGGGCGGGGCGGAGGTCTCTGTCACCGCGGGGGCAGGAGACAGGGCCCCTGGCCACCGCCCAGCCGCCAGGTCCTCCCACCCTGTCTGGGTGGCACTCTGCCGCCAGCCAGGCAGACTGGCTGGTCTCCCAGGGCACCTCAGTCTGGAGGAGGGGGTGTNAGGACACTCTGAGCTCTCCTGACCCTATGTCACCCCACCCCCAGCCTGACGGCACCCCTGCTGGGACCCCTTCTCTCTTCCTGCTGCTCAAGCTGACTCTCCTGCCGCCCAGGGCTTTCTCTGAGTACCTGTGGAATGCTGCCCCAGCTTCCCAGGCCACTGGTCCCACACACAAACACCTGTGCAGCTCATGAAACTGCTATGGCTCCCTGACACCCTGCCATCCACCATTTCACTTCCAATTTCCTAGGATTGGAACCTTTCCTCAGACAGAGCCCCAAATCCACTCTTCAGCAAGTTTGTGCTGCTCCACTCATCTGCCTGATTTTCTCTTTTTAATCCCATGTTAGCTGAAGTAGAATAAAATCAAAAGTGGGTTTTGGGGTCCGACAGTCTTCACCAACTGTCTTTGGGCATTTAGTTTGCCTTTCCCGTCTCTATCAGAAAGAAACACTACCTGGTGCCCTGTGACATTTGAACCAAGGAACCTGGGGGAGACCTAGATCAGGGTAGTCCAGGCCCCTGCATAAGGAAGGATACTTGGGACTACTCCATCCCTTCCCTCCCCCACCCCCAGGACATGCCAGCTCCAGCCTGCCCCTACCTACCCAGAATTTGGAAGCAGTCTTCCTCTCTGGCAGTGAGATACAGGCCCTGCCCCACCTCCGCTCTCTCTGAGGGAACAGCCTGGAACTCGATCCTCTGGGAGGTGTCCCCTTGCACCTTAGCATGGCCAGCCTGGCCTGGGGCTTTCTCTGCCTCTGCTTTCTGGTTCTCGTCCAGGGTGTTCGTCCCGCCTTCTGCCTTGGCTGGCCCAGGATCTCGGGAGTCAGGGGTCACAGACACCCCTGTAAAGATGAGTTCTGTTGTCTCGCTTAGGGGCTTCACACCCGGTGTCTTCTCAGAGCTAAGAAGTGAGACACCTCGTACAAGTTAGAGGCTTCTAGACATTTCTTGCCATTTAGAGCTAAGACAACCTTGTCCTCTTGCCCCAAAAACATCCACCTCCACCTCCAATCCTCAGCACATGGAGGAACCACTGACAGGATCTGACTGCTACGATGCGGCTAATCCTACTGGCCGACAAGAAGCTATAAGGCTCCTGATTCATAAAAGCTGTTGCCATGTAACTGCCATTAATGTGTTCCTATCAGACTGGTGCAAGAAGTGTCGCTGTTGTTTCTGCAGTTCTGAGTGCCCAGTTGTGCAGAACTGACTGCACTGGCTTTATGAATGAACCGTTAGTNGCCTTTTCATATTAAATTAAGAAGGGCTACTCTCTCTGGAGCTTGGAGCTTGCCACTTGCCACTCGTGAAACGAGTCCCCAGAAGCATAGAGAAAAAACAACAACAACAACATGCAGCCTGGGTGGCCTTTGGTGACATCTCCTGTTTGACATTCTGTTCTCTGAATGAAGGTAATTTCTTGGTTTCTTCGGGGACAGGGTGGTAGAAGGGGGGACCCAGGANAGAACTGCCTTCCCAGCGCTAGATACTCAAGTCAGGGAGGTTAAGCCTGGAAAAGAAGCTACCCGACCTCTCCCTTCCCAAGCAGGGACAGTCACCATGAGATGATGGCAGGGCAGCTAGGGCTGTGAAGAAAGGCGGGTGAGCCTCTTCTTCCTGCTTCTCGACACTCTGCTGCCTTCTTGCCCGCCTTGGGCTCTCCAGGTCCCTGGTTTTCCGAGGGTGCTTGCTTGGCATCCCGATTCTGGATGCTGGCCTCGGCTGTGGCAGTGGACTGGGGCAAGGCTGCAGGAGGCCCCACACTGCCTTCAGCAGACCCCCCACCCCCATCCCCCTCTCCTGAAGGGCCCTGGCTGCTGGCTGAAGCTGGAGCTGGGTCATCCTTTTTCTCTGGAGCAGGGACTTTGGCATCTTTCTTCAGGGAGGGTGGGTCTGGAGCTTTTTTTGGGTCTGGAATGCCAGGGTCTTTCTTCGTGTTAGGGGGGCCCAGGTCTTTCTCTGTGTCGGGGTCTTTCTTCGTGTTAGGGGGGCCCAGGTCTTTCTCTGTGCTAGGGCTGTCTCTTATACACATCTAGATGTGTATAAGAGACAGGTGCCAGGGTCTTTCTTCCTGTTAGGGGGGCCCAGGTCTTTTTCTGTGGCTGAGGGGCTGGGGTCTTTCTCTGGAGCTGGAGGTCCATCACCTGCAGCACCTTTAGGTGTCTGTTCTGCAAAGGAGGAGGGCCATCCATCAGCATCTCCCTCCTTCCTTCCCTTGCCAGACTGGACAGAGACCTGCTCTGGGTCCCTACCGAGGGACAACTTGTCAATGCCCGTCCCACCAAGTCTCTAGAGCTGCTTGGCAGCAAACTTGTCAGGAGCTTGGGAGCTCTGCACCAGCTTCTGCCCCTCTGGATGGGCTTTGCTGGCCTCCCCCTGCTCCTCACAATCTAGGGCTGAAGTGAATCCCCAGCAGCCACTGATGGAGGCTTCCATCTCCCCTGTCCCTTCAGTAAGGGCTTCATGCGGGCCCTGGATCCGGCCCAACTCCACCCACAGATTATCCCCATTCCCAAATCCCTCATGCACCCTGCAAAAAAACCTTGGGCACAGACTTCCCTGTGAGGAACCTGCCCAACCCTGGCTTCAAAAACATCCCTTCTGAAGCTCCTCCCTCCTGTCTCCTGCCCCTGCTTGGCACCTGCTGACAGGCTCTGGAGTCCCAGCTCAGCTGCTCCGTTTTCTGTAGCCATGAGGTAGGTAGGCGTGTGCTTCTGCTTGTCTAACTCAAGTCTTTCTAGCTGCAGAAAGAGGAGTGAAGTGTATCAGGCTGTCAGATACTCGCCTCTTTTCCAGCTTTGGAGAGAGAAGGCCAAGGCCAGGCAACTGAGAGGAGAGATATACCTGTATAGAGAGGGGCAACCTGGTGGCCGGCAGTCTGCAGCGGCTGCTCAGGCGCAATCCTGGGGTGGTTGTAAGGGATTGGGCCGGGTGGGCAGAGGCGGAGGCAGGGGCGTGGGCAGTGGAGGCGGAGACTAAGAGGAGGATCTTTGACACCAGGGGCCATGGAGTGCGGGTTGCCACCACCTGTCACTCTTGGCCCCCGTTCAGAGGACACGGCATTCTTCCCACGGCCTGACATGAGGTAGAATAGCNTTGGAACCATCAGGAAGAAAAAAGGAGGGGCACCTGGGCCCTGGGGAGCAGGCTGTGGCCAGGTCTTGCCGGGNATCCCCTGTGGCTGGGATAAGGGGGGCTACAAGAAGAGGGGCCCTTGGCAGAGCTGAAGGGCAAGACTATGGCCAGGCCCAGGCATGACTGCCCACATCAATGCCACACCTCTCGGGGTTCCCAGGAGCTTGGGGAGAGCCACTGGGGCCCCAGGGCCCAGCTCTGTGCCCCCTGGTATCCAGATCTACTCAGACAATCTCTGGGTAAGAAATCATGCCAGCTTAATTGTCCATAGGTCCAATTTTTTTTTTCCTTGGGAAAACTTCCTTTTCCTGGGTTCTTTGGGGCCACGGAGGCTTGGCTGAGTAGGGAGGCCAGTGGAAATATAAGATGGCCCCCCTCAAGAAAGGGTTGATAGGAAGTTTCTTCAGGGATGGGGACCCGAGCTCGAGGTGTTGAGGCTGAGATGGGGCCAGGAGGACCATGCTGTAGGGTCCTCTCCCACTGCCCAGAAGCTGTCAACCCACACTTTTCTGGGAGGGGCCCTGAGCNCTGGCCAAGGCTGAGTGTTGAAGAGGTTGTGGGGTAGGTGTCTGGGTCCAGATCCCAACTGAGGTAAACCTTCCAGTGGTTTGCCATGCCTAGCCCTGGCCACTGCCCTGTAGCAGAGGGATGGAAGCTGGCAGGAACTCAGTACCTCTCTGAAGTGGGGGAAATGCGGGTTGTAAAATGGATCAGGCAGCCACTAAGAGANAGATATGAAGTCACCTCCAAAGGAGGGAAAATTCAGGTGCAAAATAGCACAAAGAGTCTGTAACTTGTGCCAACTTCTTTGGCAGGATAACAAAAAATCCATAACTTGGGTGGAAGGGAGCCATCAAGGCTTCATACCATTGTTTTGTTTTAATTTTATTTTTGGTTTTTAGACAGGGTCTTGCTATGTGGCCCAGGGTAGCCTAGCACTCTCTATCCTCCTGTATCAACCTCCAGAGTGCTGAGATGACAGACATGTGTCACTCACATCTTCAGCCTTTTACTGTTTTCCTTGAGCTTTGAGAATGCATTGAATTTCAAAATGCATGATTTCTTTGAAAGCAGGCAAACATGGAAGGAGCTTGGCACAAGCTAACAGGAGCTAGCGCTGGAGCACCCCTCCCCATCCTGGCTCGGTCTCCTCTCTGGGCTGGTCCTGTTCACTATTTCTCTTCTTCAAGGTTCAGCAGACAACATGCCTCTTCCAAGAAGCAAAACTAACCAATGTCTGTGTAGCACTTCCCCATGAGGGGCTGGGCTGGATGTGAACCTAACCTCACCTAAGAGAAGGAAGGGCGTCCCAGCCACCAAGCACCTCCTATTGGCTTTTTCCAACTTCTCATTACTCATTGTCATTGGTGTAACTGTGGGCCACACTCGCCCTATTTTCTGGATGAAGACAAGGAGGGCTAAAGGAATGAGTGACTTGCCTAAAGCCCTCAACAGAGAAGAAGCTAGAGATATAGGTTAGTAGAATNCTCATACACTTCACTCCCTTCTGCCATGTAGATCCCATGGCATTCAGAAGGTTGAAAAATGTCTCCTGCCCTCCCTCACCTGTGATGGGGACACCACTGGCCCTCTATTTGGCTGTCTCCCTAGCATGGTTTGGCTTGCCTTGAAATGTTGGATATCTCCACCCCCAGGCTACTCCCATGGTGAGCTCACAACCTAGGCATGGCTACACGGTGTTTGTGTGTGCCCTCATCATCACGTGCCTGCCATAATAGCCAGTGTTTGACTAGCAAGGCTGGCTGGGAGTTTGGATTGCTTTCCTGGGGTGGTCCTTGATGACATCGCCTTGATGACAGAGGTAACCCCTAGTTACCTCTGTGGTTATCAATATGTCACCTGTCAGAGAGTGAGCGAGGGCCCACTAAGAGCCAGGTCTGATGATGCCAAGAGTTTTCTTTTTACCCAGCTCCTAGGACCCACACAAGAGTCCTTAGGGTTTGGTGTTTCATACGTTAAACATGTAGAGACCGATGCTGGGGGCGGGGGGAGGTAAACGGCTTTTCCCAAAGCCCCTCAGCCTGGAGAGTGGCTTCAGAATGGTCACATTCGAACTCAGAGCCACCTNCAATCACAACAGGCTTTTATTCTAATCTGCTGGTCTTGTCTGGATTCCCACATAAAAACAACTAGCGCAAACTCTCGCCAAGGCCAGCCAGTTGCTTGAGGACCCTGTGGGTTGTGGAGGCAGGGGCTGTTGTCAGGGCATCTTCTTCTGTTGCTCTGCCTGATCTATGTGGGTTTTATTTGTCTTTGTCAACTTGATGCAAGCTAGGGCCATCTTAGAAGACGGAACTTGGATTGCCTCCATAAGATTAGCCTATAGGCAAGTCTGTAAGGTATTTTCTTGAAAGTGATTGATGGGGAAGAGCACAGCCCACCTCAGGTGGTGTTATCCCTGGGCACGGAGTCCTGAGCTGTATAAGAAAGCAGGCTGAGCAAGCCAGGGGGGGCAAGCCAGTAACCAGCGTCCCCTCCACGGCCTCAGCTTCAGTTCCTGTCTCCAGGTTCCTGTTGTGAGTTTCTTCCCTGCTTTCCCTTCATGGTGGACTGTAAGCTCCTTTTCTCCTCAAGTTGCTTTTGGTCANGGTGTTTTATCACAGCAACAGAAAGCAAGCCAGACAGGATCTGTCACTGAACACAATTTAGCNGGGCTGACTAGCCAAGGAGCCCCCAGGATGCACCTCTTTGTCTCTCTAGTGCTGCCATGCCCAGCTTTTACATGAGTGCCTAGGATGGAACTCAGATCCTCATGCTTGGGACACCAGCATTATACAGACTGTTCCTACCAGGGGACTGGCTGCCTCCCAGCTGACCCTCTCCGGGGCCTCTGGCAATGTTTTCTGAAGGGTGGGTCTCCCCAGCCTCAGGAACATCCTGCCTTTAGTCTTGAAGCAGCCCTATGGGGTCAGGGTCAGGAGCACTGCAATAGAGTTCTCAACCACCAGCTTTGAGGATGACGTGTACCTAGTGGTCTCCTCCTCTGCTGGAGGACCGCCTGCTCCCAGAAGGAAGCTCATTAAGTGTTTGAGAGCTGGGAGCACCCAGAGTGACTGAGAATTTGTCCCCAACCTGTGTATGTAAAGTACTTGGCACAGAGCAAAGGGGCCTGGGACTTGGTAATGTGGTGACCACCACAGATAGAGAGCCCAGCTACTTTGCCTGCTCTACCAAAAGTGCCTTCTGCTGGCATGGGAGGCTGGCATGGTTCTGATCTGTGTGGGATGACCTGGTCCTGTCAGCTGCTCACAGGAAGTCCCCAGGCTTCTCAGCACTCTCTTGGAGGCGCAGGGGAGGGGCACAGGGGNTGAGACACAGGGGAACCTCCTCAACCCTGCAAGAAGCTGCCAGAACCCCTGCCCACCTAACTCACAAAGGGGTTTCCCCGCCCCGTGCCAGCTGCGCAGACGCTCTCTGCCTCTGTGGGGCCAAGGCAGTAAGTGGGACAGTGCCAGGCCCAATTAAACCCGCCAGGGGAATTAAGGTCAGCAGGATGCAATTATGCCTGTTGGATTTAACAAGGCCAGAGGGAAGGCTTCTCTAGCCAGAGTTCACGGCTCCTTAGGCCACTTGCCCTGGGCAGCTCTGCCTTCCAGGAGCGCNGACTCCCGGGTCCTGCCCATCTCCAGGCAATCTCATTGGGAATGCAGGGGTTAACTCTACCCAGCACTGCTTCTTGGCTCCCCCAAAGGAAATCAGTCTGTCCAAGAGGCTTTACAAGGACCTGCTTGACCCTTCCCCTGCTCCTCTGTGATGGAAAATCCAGGCAGTTGAGCAACAGCCTTCGCTTGCCGTGTCCACTCCAAGCCTTCTTTGAGAGCCACTGGGGCTGTCATCGGCACGTTGTTTTCTTGCCCTCTTTCACTCTGAGCCTTGTCAGTTGTACCCAGCCAGTTCTGTGAGAAAGCTCTGTCCCTGCCGTAGACCCTATCCTTCCGGCTGAGGTTGGTAAAGGGGAGGCATCAGTGGGCATTCTGAGTGCCTCTTTTCAATGANTCGTTATAGCTATGATTGGTTGAATAAATCAGTGCAAACATGTCAGCATGGGCACAGACGGAGCATGGTAAGGGTGATGCTGAGATCTGAAACACACAGAAAACAAAGTCTTGAGGACGGGTGGTCAGGGATGAGCTCTCAGCAGAAGGCACAAGCCCCACTGCTCCAAACTTTCTCAATGCCTAAGCTCCTGGAATTTGTTTCAGAGGAGGGCTGCTTGGGGTAGGGTACCGGAAATTTGTCATTTTGAGCAGTGCTTCAGATTGTTTGTATGCAAACCCAAGTTGGCAGATTGCCACACCAGAGACCCACTCACTAGAAAACATTGCCAGAGGCCCAGAGAGGGCCAGCTGTGAGGCAGGCTGTCTCCCGGTAAGTCACATTGGTATAGCCAGAGGACAGTGCTGAGGACACATCCTGTGTTGTGAGGCCATGATTCTTAGCCCAGATGTACACAGAAGCACCTTGGGGCTTCCATAACCTATGATGTCCCAGCTCCTCGAACTCAGCCAATAAGATCAGAGCCTGAGGAAGGGGGCATCTTCCCAGAAGAATCTGAGGTGCAGTCAGGGGCTTTCCNGAGGGGCAGGAACTGCTTCTCCCTTGCCTTGAAATCCCTCCAGGGTTGGGATAAAGTGACACGTGTAGCANGTGTTACTTTTGACTTGTAGGGGTGTCTGCACATCCCCATAGCTGAGACCTCTGTAAGCCCAGGTGTTAGGGACCACATCTCCATCAACCCTGTGTCCCAAGCAGTACATGGTACTGTGTGGTTGATAGTGACAGGTGCTGGATATTCATGACTCTGTGCCAGGGCCAGGTGTTATCAGCTCCCCTCGCCATATAAAGTAGATGTCATAATCATTCCCTTGCCTAAGAGGAAACTGAGGCAGAGAAGAAACTGACCCAAGGCTTCAGAGGCAGAGCTAGAATTTTAACTCAAACTTCCCCTGGACCCCACAGGCTTTCCACTGTGTGCCAGAAGNAGGGGCCACTGAAAAGTAAACTCCTGTGTGAAGAAAACGAGAACTAGGTATGGTGGTATACGCCTTTAATCCCAGAACTCAGGAGGCAGAGGCGGGCTANGTAGTGAGGCCCTATGTAAAAAAATAAGAATATTGAGACATTGTCATCCACTTGGTGGCCCCAGTAGGAGTTCTATTAATATAAAAGAATAAATACTCTTTCTTTGGCATGGCTCTGGGACAAGGGAAGCCAGCCCAGCCCCTCCTCTACTCCTTCCCCACCCCAGTCCAACTTCTGCAGCATAAACAGCAAAGCTAAAAATAGCTNCCTAATGACGTCAGAAGAACAAGGTCATCTGAAAATTGCCCACAGCCACTGGACACCTCCCTATAGGATCAAGTAGCAGGAGGGTACCCCAGTCTGGTGCAGCTGTTCCAAGAACAGGAAATGTCCCGGGAGCAGGCTTGAGCACAGTGCACGGGAAGGTAGGGACAACGGGGTGAGCGTGGATGTGTCACAGACGAGAAGTGGGCTGGGCAGGGTGCAGACCTAGGAGTTAGTAACCTGACTTTGTTCTGGGAATTACTCTCAACACATGATCCCAGGAAATGGCTCAAGAAGTGGGGAATGCGNGCTCTGTCCTGTTGTGTGGCCAGGCGGCTCCTGGCCTGGGCTGCCTCTGTGCTATTTTTAAAGCTCCAGGTCTCTTGGCTAACTAAGCTGGGTCACCATAAGATTGAGGGGATGCCTGGCAAGTTCCAAGGGGCTGCTGGGTAGAGGAAGCCCTGCCTGGGAAGATGAAGGTGTCCAAGCCAATAGTGGAACAGAAGCTGAGGAAGCTCCCCCTGGATGTAGCCCACTCTGGCAATCATTCAGGCTTGCTGAAGCTGATGGCTTCAGTGACCAGAAGCTGCNACATCCCTGATAGGAGCCTGAACATCCATCTGGGCATGGCCCACATCGAGGAGATGCCTGTTCTTCTGGCAATAGGTTTAAAAGGCAAAGGATCTGCCCCATGGCCTGAGAGGCTTGGCTGGAGTCCCCCACAACACACACACACAATGCTGAGTTCAGTGGGCACCCCAGCTCACAAGCCCCACCCTCCAGGAGCCCCTGAGGACACCCACACTCGTGCACAGGCTCTTCTCAAGAGACTTTGGGGGTACACAGACCTTGCCACTTCCAGCAGCATTAAAAAAAAATCCTCTGGTCTGTCATGTGACTTGTTGGAAGAATCTGTGGAAAGGCACCCGTCCTACATCTTCCTCCTAGGCATGGAGTCTTACTGAAGAGATAAACACCCACTCAAGGAACTTAGCAACAGGAANGGCTGGACAGGGAAANTCCCCAGGGCCCTGGGTAGGGAGGAAAGTGTGCTCATCCTGGGTGTTTCTGATTAGCCTGGGCACTTAGGGTCACATAAGAGCGTGGCTGCCAACTCCATGGGAACCTGAGTCAGGATCAGCAGGTCCCTTCCCTGGCACAGTGGTCTCCACATTTGGGCATGCAACACCTCCCTTGGAGGGCTCATGAAAACACATAAGCCTGGGCCCATACCAAGGGTGTCCGATTCATGAGGTCCAGAATGAGGATGGTGAGTTTGCATTTCTAGCTGTGGGTGATGCCCATGCTGTGGCTTCATGGAGAAAGCTCTCAGGCCAGGATGCTGAGCCTCCTTTGCCAGGAAGCCTGCGGCAGTCGACAACAGTGCTGGTGCACAGAAGGAAACACAGACACACTCACCATCCCNCCATGCCGACTGTTTCCTGCACTGGTCTTTCATCACCTCTCTACAGACTTCGAGAAAGGGAAGGGCCAATGTGCACATGTAAAGAAGTCTTCCCAGGCTCAGTGAGCCCACCACCAAGACAGTGGCCAGCAGGACAGTTGCCACCAGCTCAGCTCAAGCCCATCCCTTGCCTCTCTCACTTGTGTGGATTCCCATGAGCCTCCTCCCTTACAGAGAAGGCTCCCGGTTTCCTTTTGTTGGCTGCTAACTAGGGGGCACTGAGCCTGTCCTGTCAGGCTGTTAGCCCAGGGTAAGCAGCAGGGACTTCTGGCCACTGCTGGTGACATATACCCACTGACAACTAATACTGAATATGTGACTCAAGCGTGGTCATGGTCACAAAAGCCAGCAGTTCCCATNGGTGTCCACAGTGCCCAGGGTCATTTTAGAGCTGGGGAAAACTCACCCTTCACCAAGCTGGAGGAGAGGCCCATTCTGGACACATTGTTCCAAAAATCTTCATCATCATCTTTCCTTCTGGGGACAGAGTCTCTAGCCAGGTGGGCTTCAAGCTTGATACAGTCCAGAGATGACCTTGAACTGCTGGTTCTCCTGCCCCAGTGCTGGGATTACAGGCATTTGCCACCACATCTGGTTTAATGAAGAAGCTTGGGATTGAACCCAGGGCTTTGTGCATGCCAGGCAAGCACTCTACCAACTGTGCTACACCCCTAACGCTTACCGTTCCAACTAAGATGAGATTGAAGTCCAGAGAATTCAAACACTATGCTCCAGGCCTTGAAGCTGGAGGANCAACCCCCAGTTCCCTAATATCAGGTTTGTTTAACTATCTTGTGCTCCTCCTGGACTTTGTACAAGGATACAAAGCAACCAGTCCCCTCAGCCACCAATGCCATGAAAAGCAAAGTGCAGTGGGGAGAAATAAAAGGAGCAAGATGAGGTATCGGTTTTACCACGGTATCCTAAACCATCTCCANTGACAAAAGGACCACTTCCAAGGGAAAAAAAAATCACATCTTGGATGGGGCAAGAGGTAGCTTTATGGAGTCTGTTAGTAATTGAACATTCTGTGCGTCTTTAACCAGTTCCAAGGTCAAGAGAAACATCAGAAAATATGTGTGTGTCAGAGGACAACATTATTCGGGGATTAGTCCCCTGGAGTGATCTGGGCTAGATTTCCGCTTCCAAAACAGCCCTTGGAAAGTCCTCAACAAGACAGCACTGGCCTCCCACATGCCTTATTGAAGTGCACGTGGGAAAGCAGGGCTGGGAGCTAGCGGCATTCTTGCTACGCACAGCAAGCAGCAGGCTTTAGCAGGACATGAGCATGAAAGTGGATGGTGGCGTCGAAAGAAATTACCTGGGGAAGGTGGTCAAGATGAAAGGAGTCTTCTGCATTGTCCTGGCTCAACCTTACTTGAGAGAGGTAGAAACTGAGACTCGGAAAAAAGGAATAATGTGCTAAAGGGCACCACTTGTCAGGAACAGAAGTGAGGGTGTAAGCTCCATCCCACTTTCCAAAAGAAACATCACAGCCTCCCGAGTAAAAAAGTCCAAGGATTTTCTCCTTTCCAGTCTGACCTGAAGGCTTAGGGACGACAGGCCCACTCTGGACATCCACTTGAAAATGTAATTGCAAGGCTCTAAAACAACATAACTAGAGTTATTTCCAGAATTATTGCTAGGTACCAATACATTTTTTTGTTTTCCTTTTACTGGGCATGAGTGTCAGTACTGTTGACGCCATGTTAGCTAAAAGCAGCTTTCCATTTTGCAACTATGAATAAGTTGCAAATAAGTTCTCGTGCCAGAATAACATGACTGGCTGTGCTTGTTTGTGCATGGTGGTGTGAGTGTTGCATGTACTTGTCTGTGACAGTTGTGTACACATGTGCATTTGTGTGTNAAGGCCAGAAGTCAATGTCAGGTGTCCTCAGTCACTCTCCACCTTATTGAGACAGGATCTCTTACTGAGCTCCAGAGAGCCGCCTGTCTCCCTCTGTGTNTGGCCTTTTCCATNGGTGCTGGGGCCACAGACTCAGGTTCCTATGCTTAGAGAACAAGCACTTTAGCCACTGTCTTCCCTTATCCCTGACTGTAGCTTTTAGGGGTGCTTGTGTTTCTGTGTGTGCACATGTGTATAAATATTTTGTGTGTGTTTGGGAGCATGTATATGCAAATGAGTGTCAGAGGACAACATTGAGTGTTATTCCCCAGGACACCTTCTACCTCGTTATTTTTTTTTAAAGAACCTTTGTTTTCACCTTCTAAAAACACTATTGCATTTATTGACTTATTGTGTATCTGTGTGTGCCATCACATATGTGTGGAGAATGACTTGGGGAAGTCTATTCTCTCTTTCTACCATGTGGGTCCCTAGGACTGAACTCATGTCATGGGGCTTGGCAGCAAGTGCNTTTACCCACTGGGCCATCTCCCCAGCCCCACCACAGTTTTTGAGACAGTCTCTCACTGACCTAGAACTCATCAGTCAGGTTAGGCTGGCTGTTGGCAAGCCCTAGAAATCTGCTTGCCTGCATCTCCTCAACACTGGGATTGCAAAAGCTCACAACTGCCCTTNGCTTATTTTACATGGGTTCTGGGGACCGAACTCGGGTCTTCATGCTTGCAAGGCAAGTACTTTACCAAGTGAGCCATCTCCCCAGCCCATTTCCTTTTGAGGGTTTTGTCTTAAGCTTATATTTTACTTACAAGGTGGACTAGCAAGAGGTTAGAAGATATAAATTTAAAGTTCATACAGACANGACACATTAAGGGGGACAATACTGTTTGTAAATAGAGCCCAAAACAATCCTTCATAAAGCAAGCATTTTCACCAGGGAAAAGCAAACTCAGAAGAATGGAGTAGTATGCTGCTGTTAAAATTGGTATTTATGAAATATGAGTGTGGTCAGAGTATAATATTATAAAGAAGAGAGAGGGAGGGAGGGGGAGATGAGGGAGAGACTGACTATATTTTATATATATATATGTATATAAAACAGACCAAAGTTTCACCCAGAACACAGCAGCTTATCTGTGCAATGTGGCTGTGACAGGGAGTCAACAGGAGCCTGGAAAGCTTACCATCTCCCCTTACCACCAAGCACTGTTGAGCAGCGTGACCCCAAACTGCTTCTCACGTTTGCTGTTTAGTAGTCTGACATGCTGAGATCTTCTTCTCTGACCTTTGCTCCTGAAAGAAGACCCGAGAATACCGTCAGAGCCCAAACAAGCTGGGCAATGGCCCTTGGCCATGGTTCTTGGCATATACACACACCTGCCCACAGTGCTGGGGATAGCAGGTCCTAGCTACTTCAGGCTCTGCAAATCAGGACATGGTGAGCATCCACTCTCTAGTCTTTTTTTTTTTTTTCTCTAAAGAGAGAAGGGCAAGTGATGCTTCCAGGCTAGGATTCTTTCCTGAAAAACCTAAATCTCCTCCAGCCTGCTGTCTCTGACTCTGCAACCACACTTTCTCCAACTGAATGGCAGTATTTGCACACTGTTTTCACAGAGCCTAGAACCACAACGCACAAGTCGTGGCTTGGCCTGAGCTCAGCTTCTGTCATACAAGACAGGAAAGGGCAAAACCCATCAGCCCATTTACAATGTCAGCTGCTCCCTGCCCATCCCCCCTCCACACACACACAGCACCGAGAGAGTGGGTACGTAAGAAGGCAGAGGAAACAAGGGGCCCATGCCTCTGCCCCAGTCTTTTCTGTAGCAACCACATTGGCTTTAGCTGAGTAACAAATTGTCCTGGAATTCTTGGCCTTGGAGCAAACATGTTGGCTCCCTGGTTACACCTTCGTCACTGCTCAAAGTACCTTCCTGCTCTTTCCATAGGCCTGGGTTTGTCCTGTCTCCAGGAAACTTTATATGTTGTCTAAAATGAGTCTCCCAGCAGGCTGCGAGGCAGATGGCAGCTCAGGCTTCAGAATGTTGACCAGCTCCTACCAGGGTCCACACCACAGACTGACACTCAGCCTCTGCAGAAACAGGAGCCTAGCCACGTGTCTCACAGCTTTTTTAAGTGCTACTGTCAGCATTGAAGAACTTCCCCCCAAGACTTCTACGAAATTGAAAAGGGTGACGCCGGAGGCAGCCCAGAGGTCTGCACCTGTAATCCTAGCACTTGGGAGGCTAAGGCAGGATCATAGTTCAAGGCCAGCCTGAACTATACAATGAGGTCAAAACCAGCTGTGCTAGCAGGGAACTCTGTATAAGTAACTGATTTCTCTAACAGGAGACAGGTTCAAGCAGGCCCTTCAGTTAATAAAAAGCAAGCCTACAAGGCTCAACAAAGCCAAGCCAAGGCCAGGTGTTGCTGACCTGCCCCCAGGCTTCAGGACCCCCACTTGTCCCTAGATTCCCATGAGGCTTCATACAGGAAGCCAGGGCATGCTCAAAGTAGTCTCCGAGCTGCATCATCCAAAGCCACAACACACTGAAAAGAGCAAGGAGCCGAGGGATGTGATTTGTGTATGAAAATAAAAGCAGANGTGGGAACGTGTGTGCAGAGGCTGCCGGGAGAAGACACTGGTGACACCATCTCTGGGAAGGACGACCGAGCAGGTGGGACAAAGCTCTGCCTTTCTGCCTTCACAGCTTTGAACCACATGCATGTCATGGATAAACTTTGTAAAAATAAATTTTAATAAATGAATGCAGTATGCTAGAACTTAATTTTTTCTGCCATGTGCCTCTAAGAGCATATAATCTTTTTAAAAAGAGGGCTGGAGATATAGCTCAGTGGTAGAGTACTTGTCTAGTATGTACAGGGACTAAGTTCAATTTCTAGGCCTCTCTGGTAAATTTACATGGGCAATGCTTGATAAACATGCACATATAAAAACATTTCAAGGAAACACAGTATGGATGGGTTACTCCTAAAGAGTAAGAGGTGAAGAAAGGACAGCCACGTGTTCCACATACCATATATTATTTTGTTGGCAAGGAGCAACTGTCGCACTTTTTTTTTTCTGGGGGGGGGGTCAGTAAGATCTTGAGGAGAGCATTTTAGGCTTGCTCTCCATCTGGCTTTTTTTTTTTTTAATTAAGAGATTTTCCTATTCATTTTACATACCAACCACAGATTCCCCTCTCCTCCCTCCTCCTGCCCCCTAGCCTTCGCCCCGAACCCACCCTCCATTTTCACCTCCTCCAAGGCAAGGTCTCCCATGGGGAGTCAGAGCCTGGTGCATTCAGTTGAGGCAGGTCCTAGCCCCACCTCCCTGCACCAAGGCTGCGCAAAGTGTCCCACCATCGGCACTGGGCTACAAAAAGCCGGCTCATGCACTAGGGATGGGTCTCGATCCACAACCGTGTTTACCATCTCCACTGCAAACTCTAGCTCAAGCTCCAACGTCACTTCCTGGACCCCCCTTGCCAACAGCCTCATCGAAATGTCACAGGCTCCCCTGCCACCAGGTTACTCTATCAGAGACAGAAAGCACAGTCATGTGCCCATTGTCGTCTCCCTGATTAAAGTACAACCAAGTGTTTTCTGTTGCTTTTGTTCTCCTCTGGATTTGCAGAGGCTCGAACAGTGCCAAACTGTGCATGTTCTTGCAAAATGAGCTGGTGATAGATTATGANGCTGTATGCAACNATCACTAGATGACAAAGGAAGGGCATTTGTACTGCTTTGCGGGCCTTCAGGAGGACCAAGATCGCACATCATACTGTAAGAAACACTGTCTGGTTCTGCTACCTCCAGCTAAATTTAAAAAGGCTTGTATAAAATAAATTTAAAGAGTGGTCGCTGCATGAACCAACAACAAAAGAATATAAAAATAGGTTCAATGTCTTATACAATGCCGAAAGCTGTCCTGGCCACAAAATGAATGCCTCTTACGGAGAACCTGGGATTAGCTCCCAGACCCCACATTGTGGCTCACAACCATCTGTAACTCCAGTCCCAGGAGCTCTGGACTCAAATGCCCACCGGCACAGGTATGCAAGAATTCCATACACATACACACAGGTAAAACATCCACATAAAATAAAACCAACAGATCTCAGGAAGAAAAAAAGACACCATGGAAACTTTTGAAGTTGAAATATGTGAATTTACACTTTGCCGAGAGCCTGTAGGGCCACAGGTGGAGCACTATGGTTTGGATGTAAAATGCCCCATAGGCTGGTGTGTTTCTTGGTCCCNAGCCTGCCACTGCTTTGGGGGGCTGTAGAACCTTTGGCCTGTGAAGCCCAGCTGGGGAATGTAAGCTAACAGGGACAGGCCTGTGGAGGTAACAGACCTGTCTTAACTTCCAGCCCAAGTTGTGCTTTCTGGTCCAAAGGAGACCCTGCTACAATCTGAACCGCATCACCTTGCCATCTCCGCCAGGAGGGTGGACTGCATTCCTGGAAAACAGTGAGCCAAATAAATCCTTGTGACAAAGTCAGGCTTGAANATGTAGGCTGCACCATTGCATGGTCAGCACCAACAGTGAAGAATGTGCTTCAACAGCAGCCTTGTCGAAGGCTTCCGGGAGTCCATGCAGTCATCTGCCCTGGTGCCATTAAGGAGGTTCCCTGCCTCACAGCACAGGGCTCCTTAACCACAAACTCATTCTGAACAAAGAAGAATAAATCTGAGAGATTGGCTGCCTCTCATTTACACTATGACTGAAATCACAGCTCAGGATTTAAATGCCTTTATTTTACATTTAAAATATACATATAAAAGAGGGGTAGGGGGAGAATAGTAGAAAAATAATTAGACTATGCTAAAACAAACACCTGACATTCTAGCCAAAGCCAATAGAAAAGGACCAACTGATGTTGGCAGGAGGTAACTACAAGAAGTCTGATTAAAGCCTAAATGAGTTGCGTCTCATTAGTTTCAAGACTGTGTAAAATGGTCTTCAAGAACACTGGCATTCATAGTTGTCAGGTCCACTGCCACACGTGTCTGAGAAAGGCTCTCTCCATGCCCGGTGTGCTGCAGAGAGCTCCTATTGGAATCGTGTGGAGAACTTCGGAGACACGGGCACAGTCAGCGGCAGCTCACTTGACTTCACCTCCACCGTTGAGTACTTGCGGATTGGATTCGCCTTGTGTACCTGCAGAGTAAGGAAGCAAGGCCACTGCAGAGAAGGATGCTGCAGAGAAGGATGCTGCAGAACTGCAGAGTTGTTTGCTTTTGTCTTTTAGAGGAAAAGCGTTGGAAAGGTTTACNGATCCCAGTTACAAAGTTAAGGAAGGAGGGCACAGTAAAATGGAGAAGTCTGATGCCCAAACAGGTTTCTTCTATTGCTCACTGGGCCCCTCANTAAGAATGTCAAACTTATCCTCAGTGTCAATTACTAGGGAGAGTAATAGAGCCTTTCTCAACTGTAGCAGACAAAAGTCACAAGTTAAAAGTTTGTACCAGGGGCTGGAGCAATGCCTCAGTGATTAAGTGCATTGATTGCTCTTCCAGAGGACCCAGGTTCAATTCCCACCACCCACATGGTGGCTCACAACCACCTGTAACTCTAGTCCCAGGGCATCTGTCACCCTCCTCTGACGTCTGAAGGCACCAGGTACACACATGGTGGATATGCATACATGCAAGCAAAATACTTATATGCATAAATTAATAAATAAATCTTTAAAAATTTTTAAAAAATAAATAATATTTAAAAAGAAACAAGGAGACCGGATGCCCTTTTCTAGCTTCCATGGGCACTCCATGCAAGTGTACACAGACATATATGTAGTCAAAACACTCATATCTAAAAAACAAAAATAAAAATATTTTTAAAAAATAACCAGAGTAAAATTTTAAGCTTATTTGATTGACTTTTAGTATTCAACAAAATCAGTCCAAAAGGCCAAACAAAAGGCAAAAGAGCAATAATCAAGAAGGNCTGCTGAGGAGACAAGGTGCCGGCCAATTTAATACAGTGGTAAGCAGCACCGATTAATTGTGCTTAGGGTGTTGCCACTGAGAACTGCTGTAAGAAACAGATTTATACTGGGAACAAACTCAGATACCTGAAAAATACAAAAACAAAAAAGAAAACTACCACGATGAAGCAGAGGCTGGTTTTGGGAGTGTACCTAGGAGAGACTGAGCTGTTTCTCCTTTCACTCGGCTGTCAAAGTGGATGCTCAATAGTTTGCCCCAGCTCCACCAAAAAAAACACAACAGAGACAAGTCAGGGTTTGTCGGTGCACATGCTGCCCAGTTGGTTACCAGTTCTTTCCGTAGCCTGGCTAGCTCCTCCTTTTCCTGCGCCTCTTCCTGTTGTCTGACCTCCTCCAACTGCTGCGTTTTCCAGGCTTGCACTTCAGCCATTCTCTTCTCCAGCTCCTGCCGCTCCCTGGCTCTCTTCTCGGTGGCCAGTTGAAAGGGTTCCTGAGCTAGAGAACCAGAAAGGTTCTCTGAGTACACAAACAGAGACAATGTTAATGCACACGTAGTACTCCATAAACCTAGCCCCCCAGGACTAGGCCAAGTGGTAAGACATGACTAGCACCCAAAAGCTACTGAGGAAGAAGCATGGAGTAAAGTCACTTACAGACTTAGAATGCTGAGTAGTAGTTGCAAAGGCCTATGGAAGTCATTTAGGGCAAATGAGACAAAAGCAAGACCTAGTGAGGTGAAGTGGTTTGCTCAACACTGCATGCTGCTCTCCCACACAGGAATTTTAACAAGGAAGGAGAAGAATCCCAACTTTCTGCCATGCTGCGTAATGCCTAAGAAATCCCAACACCATCCCTCATCCACTTGTTCCCCCTCTTGGGTGTGGCTGTCACTGANAGGCCAGCTGTGTCCTATTCTACCAGTCTGCCAACACAGTCGACAGCTTAAGGAAGCCACTGGNTCCAACAAGAGCAGAAGGCTGGTCTAAGGGAAGAAAGCTACCATCCTCTCAGGTAAGACATTTCTTGTTGGCACAGCAAGTCCTAGCATCCCCCTGCAAAGTCTGACATGCTTTCCCAACCCCAGGTAGCACATAAAATACTACCTGCAACTGATTTCTTCTCTTTCTTGGGAACAAAGGGCTCTTGGAAGATGATGGTGTTTGGACGAGCTTTGAAGCAAGCTGCTTCCTTCTGCTGCTTCATTTCTTCCTCTAGCTGTTAGGAGGGAAGTCTGTCAGACAGCAGCATACAATGTTTCATGACCACTGCAGCAGTAACACACATTCGGAAGGTTTTGGACTGCCTCATTAGAAAGATAGCACTTNCTAGTCCTTCATTTCCTCTAAGTGAGTAGTTAGACCCAAAGGTTCAATTAAACCCTGGTTAGTTTTTATTTTGAGGAGAGACAGAACAGTGATAGTGGCAAAATTAGATGCCAATTATACCAAACTACAATCAATCATTTGTCTTTAATCGCCTATTATGATAGATAAAGAGCAATTATACCACATACCATGTTGAATAAACAGCCTGTCTTACTGAGAACCANTTCTCCCGTCCTGATTTTTACCAGACACTTAAGGAAACNGATGAGGAAGGAGTCACAGAAACTCTTGACTAAGNAGGAGTCTTGCAGCACTAGGTGGCTGCTCAAGCAGAAGTGAGCAAAATCCAGCCTTCCAGCCAAAGGCAACGAACTAAGAATAGTCTTTACAAGTTCAAATGTACATAGAGGGAGCAAATGGGGAGAGAAATTATCTGACAGAAGTCACATGTAACCTGTAAAACCTAAAATAAATATTACCTGACCTTTTACAGAAAAACTGATGACTCCTGGTTTACACAGAATATATTAAAATAATCTGTCACCCCAGATGATTTCAATATAGATAGTGGATCTACCTGTCCAACCTACCTATAGGCCTNTCCACTCACCCACACACCCAGCAACCAACCAACCAACCAACATTTCCGCTGCTCCCCTCTCCCTACCTGTTGCTTCCACATCTCAGCCTTATAGGCTCCTCTCTTGTCTGTCTCCAGGGAGAAAGGCTCAGCTTGAGTCACATTCTTTACCTTTTTCTCTGGCAAGTTAATGGTGTCAAAATGGGGCACAGGAAGGGCCTTGAACTTGGGCACCTAATGGAAAAGCAAACATAAGAGTAACATAAGGAACTCTGATCAATGAAGAAGACCGGAAAACCTATCCCGCAGAGGACATCAGATCCCGTTGACGACTTCAGTGCCTCCCCACTTTCAAGTCTCTGAATAAAACAGACAGATCACAAAAACTTGTAAGGAACTCTTGCCAGACAATGCACACCTATAAGCCCAGACCATCAGGAGCTGATGGAGGAGGATCAGGAGGTCAACACACCTGCCTAGACTACATAGTGAGACAATATCTCAAAAGCCAAATAAAACCAAAAAAGCCTCTTAGCAAGTATGCTGGTAAGCATTTTGTCAGCTTGACACAAGCCAGGGTTATCTGGGAAGAGCAAACTTCACCTGAGAAAACATGGCCAAACAAGGACCTTCTTCCCAAGTTGCTTTTGGTAGTGGTATTTTATCACAGCAATAAAAAGCAAACTGNGACAGAGATAAAGCAGTGTTTGACCTGAGTATGCNTATGGACCTGAAAGACAGGAATATGCGTATGGACCTGAAAGACAGTTTACAAAGCAGCATGGTCTAGCAGAAAANCAATGGACCTTTTTAGGCCCCAAAGAAAACCTAGGTTTTCCTAATACTTCCAAAACTGGCAGTCACTAGCCTCCTTGTGACAGACAGATTACTTAACTTACTTGCCCAATACATATTTCATAGTGGGTCTTGCAGGCCAGTGAAAAGCAATGATTTTAATAGTTATTTTATATAAGAAGTATAATATACATTTTTTATTAAAAAGTATGTTCTTATATTTTTTTAATGTTTTTAGTAACTTTATATAAAAGTTCCCTGGGGCTGGAGAGATGGGTAAGCGGTTAAGAGCACTGACTGCTCTTCCGGAGGTCCAAAGTTCAATTCCCAGCACCCACATGGTGGCTCACAACCACCTGTAATGAGATCTGGTGCCCTCTTCTGGCCTGCAAGGACACATGCAGGCAGAACACTGTATACATAATAAATAAATAAATCTTAAAAAAAGTACCCTGAGGGAGGTGTGGTGATACATACCTGTAATCCCAGTACTTGGGAGGCAGAGGCAGNAGGACAAACACTCCACAGATTCAAAGCCAATCTATTCTACACAGCAAGACACTATCTCAAAACAAACAGGGGGAAAAGGTTCCCTTTGAAGGACCAAAGATAGNATTTTGCAAATTACAAATGAAAACACCTACCTCCCCTTTCTGCATTTCTTTTATCTTCTTCTCCTTCTGCAACTGGCGNTCTTTGTCCCGGGCATCAAAGGAGAAAGGGCACACCTCCACGTTTCTTGCCTCTGGGATGTGGGGCTTATAAGGCACCCCATAATGTGGCACAGGTTGAGCTCGTATCACAGCTGGTTTATCCTCTTCCTAAGAGAGAAACCACAGTTTAGAAACAAGAGTCCTCATGTCTCCCCTGCCCACCCACCTCAGAATGTGGACTCAGAAGGCACTGTGTGAGATCAGCCACTAATTAATGCAAGTCACTCAGCCTAAGGTGNGACTAAGGAAGCCTAGATTCCTTTCTATCAAAGATGGACAATGCCAATTCAGCTATCACATCATAGGTCAAAGCAAGGTAAAAGCATTTGGTAAATGACTAAAACAATTACTCCTTAAAAATCTCAAGTTCCTCACAGGAATGTTGGAATAACTGATGAGACAGACAGACAAAATGAATGGCAGAAGAAGGTACTAAGTAAACATACTTACACCTTAGACTCTGACTCAGACTCCAGACTCCACTAAAACATGTGACTGGAATTAATGGTTGCCAAACCCAGAATAGGACCAAGTTGGTTGTTTGGGTTCAAGCTAGTAACATAAGATTACCATGTATTTTAGTTTCAACTGAACCTATAAAAAGGTTTATGCTGAGGTCTGCTATAAAATTACCCTAACTCTGGATATTTATAGATAAAATAGGAGATGTAATAAGAAGCTAGCATGATCAATGACAGTTCACATTTTGCAGTCACCACCCTCAGTCACCTTTGTGACCCTTGGGTATCAAGGACAATACAATGTTACTGCTTAGTATACATTTTAAAAGTCCCTCACTGAACAGTGACAATAACTCAGGGAACTCTTGACCATGTTACAAAGACATCACTATCAATGCTACAGGAACAGACAAGCCTCTCATGTTTAACTTTCCTGCTGTTTTCGTGGATTGTAACCTGTTATCACAGAAAGCCAAGAGTCACACCTTACCAATTGCTCTCAGAGTAACAAAACAGATGTCATTCATATTATTCTTACAGACAACTCCAGACAAGAACTGATTGCCTTTGGGCTCCATTAATTGTAAAGAATGGTTAAGACTCAGATTGATGATGCAGAGGGAAAAAGAGATGCCCTCCTCCCAGGGAATCACCTCATCTTCTCCGGTGGGCACTCGGATTCTGTTCCTCAATGCAAAAACTGGTGACTTGGGGACAGTGGCTGGAATTACTTTCTTTTCAGGAACACCCTGGAAGGAGCACACAATTAGACAGCCCAGAACAATTTCCAGGACGCTACACGGAATGCTACAACCCAGGCTGGAAGATAAAACCCAGATGAGTGGGCACTTGCCGACAGGCTGACCTGTTTGATCCCATAAGCCATGGTGGAAGGAGAGAACCAACTCCCAAAGTTGTCTTGTGATCTCTACATGAGTATGCAAGGACTAACACTCTTATACAACATCACAGACACACACACACACAAATAGACAAAAACAAGAAAATAAGGGAAATTAAAATGCCTTTTTTAAAAAGATTTATTTATTATGTATACAGAAGAGGGCGCCAGATCTCATTGCAGATGGTTGTGAGCCACCATGTGGTTGCTGGGAATTGAACTCAGGACCTCTGGAAGAACAGTCAGTGCTCTTAACCTCTGAGCCACTTCTCCAGCCCTAAAATGCCTTTTTTAAGAAACTCTCATGTGTGAAGACAACAGAGGCCTCCACTGTCAGCACCTCTAGAAGCCCCACTCATGGAAANCAAAACTGACAGATGTGTAAATCCCCTAACAAAACGGTGCAGTATTTGCATGTAACCTATGCACATCTTCTCACATATTTTATGTCATTAGTATATTACTCATAATACCTAACACTACGAAAATGCGAATATATTTATTCTATCACTTATTAGATCTTATTATGATTTTGTTATATGAATTTATTATATTATGTAGGGAATATTAGCCAAGGAAAGAAGTTTTTACATGATCGGTACAAATGTGTTTTTTCCTAAATATTTCCCATGGTTAGTTGAATTCACAGTACCCTGGAACTGGAGCTATGGATCGCAGTGTGGGTGCTGGGAATCAACCCAGGTCTCCAAGAGTCACAAGTGCTCTCAACTGCTGAGTCATCTTTGTAGCCCCAGATTTTTCTGTTTTCTTTTGTAAATTTTTTTTTTTTAAGATTTATTTATTATGTGTAAAGGGTTCTGCCTGTATGTCTGCCTGCAGGCCAGAAGAGGGCACCAGATCTCATTACAGATGGTTGTGAGCCATCATACGTTTCTGGGAATTGAACTCAGGACCTCTGGAAGAACAGCCAGTGCTCTTAACCTCTGGATTTTCTGTTTTCTAAAGACTGTTATCACTAGCAAAGGAGATTTAGTCAGCAGACTTTGTGATTAATATGCTTTCACATGATTCTTTTAAACTTATTTTTTATTTATTTTATTTTATGTGCATTAGTGTTTTGCCATGGGTTTTAGGTCCCCTGGAACTGGACTTACATTCTTACAACAAAATCTGCCGTCTAATGNGTCCTGGACAGATGGACAGCCGCACTTCGTGGTGAACTGCACTAGGATTATGTGACATGGGAAGAAAGCCCGGGAGGCCAGGGTTCTGCTCTAGTCCACCTGCTTCCCACCTGCACGCGGGCACATCCACAGCCTCCNACCATGTGCATGCCTGGTACCAGAGAAGGTCAGAAGAGGGCATTGGGTACCCTGGAACTGGAACTATGGATGGCAGTGAATCGCCTTGTAGGTGCTGGGAATCAACCCAGGCCCTCCAAGAGTCACGAGTGCTCTTAACTGCTGAGTCATCTTTGTAGGCCCAGATTTTCTGTTTTCTNAAGACTGCTATCACTAGCACAGGAAATTTAGTCAGCAGACTTTGTGATTAGTATGCTTTCACATGATTCTTTTAAATTTATTTTTTATTTATTTTATGTGCATTAGTGTTTTGGTGAACTGCACTAGGATTATGTGACATGGGAAGAAAGCCCGGGAGGCCAGGCCTCTGCTCTAGTCCACCTGCTTCCCACCTGCACGTGGGCACATCCACAGCCTCCCACCTGCACGCGGGCACATCAACAGCTTCCCACCTGCACGCGGGCACATCCACAGCCTCCTAGGCCAGAAGTTTTCACAAAACAAAGCAATTCAATATCTAAGGACTCACTCAGTCCTGAAATACCTACCCCTTTCATTTTTTGACCTTTCTCTGCATCCAACCAGGGGATACGGTGAGAGTGGNACAGTGCTTGCAGCACAGAGAGGAGCAGTGACACCCTAAGCAGCAGCCACACGGACAGTTCACAGTGGAATCAATAGAAAGGAAAAGAAGTTCTGTAAGAAATGATCTTTGGGCGCTGGAGAGAGGGCTCGGGGTTTAGAGGACCTGAGCCCAGCATCCGTATCAGAAGCTTACAAATACCTGTAACTCCAAGGAATCACACANCCCTTTCTGACCTCCAAGGTACACACGTATAAATAAAACAAACCTTTTAAGAACAAAGAAGGAAATCATCTTTGGGCAGCCCATGAGATGGCTCAGTGGGTACAAGTGCTTGATGCCAAGCATCGGGACCAGAGGGTCCCATTCCTGGAACCCACATGGTAGGAAAGTCCTCTGACCTTCACAAATACACACACACACACACACACACACACACACACACAAAGCAAACAAACAAACAAATACTACAATACAAAAAACTTCATAAAAAATTATGGTTAGCACTTGGGAGGCAGAGGCCGACTGATCTCTGTGAATTCAAAGCCAGCCTGATCTACAAAGCCAGTTCCAGGACAGCCAGGGCTACATGAGTCTCAGAAAAAAGAAAGAAAGAAAGAAAAAGAAAACAAAAAAGAAAGAAAAATAGTCTTTGCAGCAACTATTTAACCAAATCCCATCTCCACTACAGCCAAAGCCAACTAGGGGCTCAGTTAGAAACAAACAAAAAGAAATACAGTTTCCAGACACAGAAGTTTCCTTTTTGTGATTTTTACATTTCAATTCTAAGTCCCTTGAGGCTCAGGAATGCTGCCATTTGCATCCCTCTGCCTTCTCCATAGGGTAGGGCAGTGATTCTCAACCTCCCTAATGCGGCGACCCTTTAATACAGTTCCTCATGTTGTGGTGACCCCCAACCATAAAATTATTTCCTACTACTACTTCACAACTCTGATTTTGCTACTGTTATGAACTGTAATGTAATATCTGTGTTTTCCGATGGTCTTAAGCAACCCCTGTGAAGGGGTCAGCTGATCCTTAAACGGGTCGTGACCCACAGGGTTAGAGTGGGTGAGTGTTGAGAGTGAGCCAAGCTCACTTCCTGGTTTGAAAACCCATCAATCCCTGTGCTCAAATCCCACCAATCCCCACCCTGGAAATCTCTACCCTAGAAAGTTCCTCCCCCAAGAAATCCTATATAAGCCTGCCTCCTGCTCAGTTCTTTGCTGCTTCTCTCCCAAGCAGAGGCAACCACCCCTGTGTCTCTCCCAAAAAATCTCTTGTGTGAGGTTTGTTGTGTAGTGTGACTTTGTAGCATTCCTTGGCTCCCAACTGCCAGGATACCTTTCCCCTCAGAGCTGTAATGCTTGTATAGGGGAAACCTCTCCCCTCAGAACCATAATAACACTTGTATAGGGGAAACCTCTCCCCTCAGAACCATAATAACACTTGTATAGAGGAAGCCTCTCCCCTCAGAGCTGTAACACTTGTATAGGGGAAGCCTTTCCCCTCAGAGCTGTAACACTTACACTTAGCACCTACAGGAAGTCCTGGTGGTGAGAGCATATGGTCTGTTCTACCAGCCTCTACTAGCTTCGAGGACAAGTGTCTGTCTTAGTTCACCTTTGAGCTCCCAGTGTCTAGCACAGATTACAGACACAAGCTGGTGCACATCAGCTGATGAAGCCACTCACGGAGGTATCTAACGTTNGTGTGCCTGTGCTATGAGTCACTAGGTCAGGCACTGGGTAGGATACAAAGTGAACAACGTGGACATACAAGTTCCCTGTTCTACCTTCCAGTAGAAGAAAAAAGAGACAATAAACAAGAAGTCATTGAAATACATCTTAATCTTCATCAATGTTCTAAAGAAGCCCAGTGGATGCTGCTGCTAAAAGTGAGTTAGGAAAGTCTCCCTCAGCAGGAAGTTTGGGGAAGAGGATTGTGTGTTTAGAAGTGGANGGTGTGCATGGACAGATGGCACAAAAGGCAGCAGGATGGGAGATGGGGCAAGAAATGCCTCAAGTGCCCTGGGATGAGCTCTCTGACCTGTCTCAGTACTCTTAGGATCTCACCAGTAACATCATTTCAACATGTATGCAGAAAACACACAAAAACTAAACAAAAACAACCTGGACAACCTGGTGCTGTCCCTGAGCCATCCCTAAAACAGCAGAACAATCCTCTTCCTAGCTTTGCTGACACTGCAGGCCCTCCATGGTATGCCAGCCCCCACCAGGTACCAGCAGCAAGTTCCCATCCCACACCCTCATGTTCCAGGCTTCCATCACACCACCTCTGTCCCAAGAGCCATTTTTCAATTCTGCCTCATGTTCTGCCACTAGAGCCCGTCTTTTCACTATCTTTACCACCTGTCAATCACAGGTGTGAAACAAAGAAAAGGAAATCNCCTCTAATTTTTACAGAACAACTTTCCCTTTCCCAAATTATGAGGATTGGTTCCCACTGCAAACTGTCTGCATGGCTGCTTCTCAGGTGCTTTGACCNTTCCTCTTTGTTCACATGCAGCACACCACGCTCACTGTATCTCCTGCAGTACTGTAAGAGCACACAGGAGCAGAGCTGCATCCACATACCCGTCTTAAAGCTGAGTTTTCTAAAACAGTGACGATGGAAAAGAATACATAAGCCAGTGTGGTGGCCCATGCTTTTAATCCCAGCATGTGGGAGGCAAAGGCAGGTGGATTTCTGTGAGTTCTGGGCCAGCCTGGTCTCCACAAGGAGTTCCAGGACAGCCAAGACTACATTGAGAGAACTGTCTCAAAAAACAAAAAAAAGAGAGAAAGAAAAGAAAAAAGAATATATCTAATGTCTCTTCTATGTGCCAGGGCTACATAGTGAGAGCCTGTCTCAAAACAAAAAACCAAAACCACATCAGGACATCACAAGCACTAAGAGGTACAGTATCACTATCAACATGACTGACAGTTTACTGTGTGTCAGGAACCCTAGCTGTTCACCTGAGATCTCTCTGACCTGAACTCAGCAAATCAGCATGCCAGAGCTGGGAATCTGTTTATGTAAGAAGAGCCCCAGAGGATTCTGAAAACTGGTCAGGCAGCACTCTACTTCAGCACCCCACAGATTTGGTCATCTCTCTCTCTCTCTCTCTCTCTCTCTCACACACACACACACACACACACACACACACACACACACACACACACACACACACACACACACACACACACACACAGGAGTGGGGAGAGGGAGAATGGGGGTGCCATATGAAAAAAAAAGCTTTCAGCTAAAAGAGGAAATGATTATTTTAGGTACAACCATGATTTTTACAAAGCCTTAGAAGTATAACTTGAGTATGCTTTTGTTTTAATGCAAGGAGATAGAATAAACAAAATATATTATATATAATGTCCAGAGGTAACATATCACAGTGTGTTGGAGCCCATTTAGGTTTTACCCAGCAGGTCTGCATAAAGAGGATGACTGGACCATAGGCTGAGTACCAGGTGTCTAGGATGGTCTGCACTTGGCTGTTCTGGGGGGAGCTCTTCTGCTCCACCCCTTGGCATTCCTTTAAAAACTTTAGGGCAGAGACAGTCAGGCCCAATGGATTAGGATCCAGGCCCTTTCGAGGCTATCCTGTATTTTCTATCTGTTTCTCTCCCCTCTATCCTTCTAACTAATATTTCCTGCTGCTTCTACTCAAGAGTACTCTGGGGAAATGTGGGGGTGTGATGGCCCCCCACAAGAGTTTCACTCATGGCTGACTCTAAAACAAGCAAAAGGAAAGATGACACACAGTAAGCCGGCACAGTGGCATGGAATCTGCAGTCCTGGCTACCAGGAGGCCGACACAAGGACATCTGTGTCCCAGAAGTTTAAGACAAGCCTGAGCAACCAAGCTAGACCCCTTCTCAAAGGAAAGATAATGATTTAAATAATGTATGGTGTTTTAGTTTATATTTTATGAGACTTGAGCATTTACAGATCTTGGTCATCTATGCAAGGTTCCTAAACCAATCTTGCAGATACTGACTGACTCCATATGAAAAGGGACATGTGTCAGCCATCACACAATGACAACACAAGGATGTCACCTCCACTACACATCATCAAAGGTTGCCTCCTCTACAAAGCACTCTCTGAAGTTTCCCTCCCTCTTCTCGAGTTCTTCAGCCCTTTAAACTACATCTCTTGCCGGGTGCCTTTAATCCCAGCACTTGGGAGGCAGAGGCAGGCAGATCTCTGTGAGTTCGAGGCCAGCCTGGTTTACAAAGTGAGTTCCAGGACAGTCAGGGCTGTTATACAGAGAAACCTTGCCTTGAAAAAAACCAAAAAACAAAACAACAAAAGAAACAAACT
>LZPO01075903.1:227048-239769 GCA_001675575.1 Neotoma lepida
CACATACACAACTCCATCAATTACCAAAAAAAAAAAAGTTGGGCATGTGGCACATGTCTTTAATCCCAGCACTCAGGAGGCAGAGGCAGGCAGATCTGAGCTGGAGGCTAGCCTGGTCTACAGAGCAAGATCCAGGATAACCAGGGCTATCCGAGAAACCCTGTCCCAAAAAACCAAAACATAAATAAATAAATTGATGCTATAAATATTGTATCAACTAGATCTGAAGCAATTTAAAGTTATAAAGAGGCAGATAAGGGGCTCAGGATGTAGCTTTGTAGTCTGAGTACTTACTAGCATANACAAAATTTAATCTCCAGTACTACACACACCAGAGTGGTGNTGCATATATCTCCACATTCCCAGCACGAGGGAGGTGGAGGCAAAAAGAGCAGAGGTTCAAGGTCATCCTTGGCTACTTATGAGTACACAGTCAGCCTATGCTACAGAAACAACAAAAAGGTGATAACATTACAAATCTTTTTTTCAATTTCAGAAATAAAATTGGCAATAAATATCAGCACCCATAAAACCATTATCTATTATTAAACCAGTGGTTCTCAAACTTCCTAATGCTGCAACCCTTTAATACAGTTTCTTGTGTTGTGGTGACCCCAACCACAAAATTATTTTTGTTGCTACTTCATAACTGCAATTTTGCTACTATTCTGAATCTTGATATAAATATTTTTGGAGATAGAGGTTTGCCAAAGAGGTTGTGATCCACAGGTTGAGACCACTGTATTAAAGTATAAATAAAATTTTCCAGAAAAAATTGAAATAATCTCTTAGCAAATGAATAAAACTGACCCCCAAAGTTGATTACTGACTGTAAAACCAAGTATATTTATTGGGTAATGGATAAGCTCAAGGAGGCCTGTCNGATTGAGGTATTAAGAACTTGTATTGATCTTGTCCTATGAGTGTTTTTTGTTTTGTTTGTTTGTTTATACCTGGCTGTCCTGGAACTCTATGAATCAGGCTAGCCTTGAACTCAAAGATCGGCCTGCCTCTGCCTCCCAGGTGCTGAGATTAGGGTATGCACCACCAGAGCCCAGCTTTCCTGTGCATGTTTTAAACCAGCATCTTGTGTTCATTGCTTACCATCTCAGCATCCTTCAGGTCACANACAGTTTTTAGGCAGTTTCCCCAAATGGTAGGTGTGCCAATTGGATTGAAGATGGACCTATTTATAATTTACTGTACTTAAAGTTTACAGTGGAGGAAGAAACTTACCTTGCAGGTGGAACACCAGGCACAGTATGCCCACTCTTGGCTTNCTCCAGACTTTCTCTTTCACTCTTCCTGGAAGTACCGCGAACACTGCCTTCTTCCTCTTCCTCTGCTTTCTTTTTATAAGACCTTGAGTTCAAAATGAGTAAAAATAAATAAATAAATTTCCTAAAGCACATNCTCATTTGAGGGACTAAGAACATCACTGAACCATAAGGTTCTTCAGTCACATCATTGGATCATACACAGCAACAGCTCCAACAGTTAACCATGAGAGAGCCCTCAGAGGTCAGGTGTGGGATCTGGTAGTGTTTAAGAATATAAGGTGATTGATTCTGTTATCAAGTCAACAAACAGAAGACAGTGGACAACCTTCCTGACAGCTACAACATCTGTTCCTTAGTAAATTCAGGAGTAGCAGCAATGTAGCCAGCTACAAATAAGTATTGTACTTGCTTCAACAGCCTCCACTGCAACTGGGAGATCCAAGTGACAATCTGAACAACTAAGATAAAGTTTAAGATATACTCTGGAGAAGGTCTCACTTTCCTGAGTGAGTGCCAGCCTGCTTCCTTTACAATATACATTCTTGAACATGGATATAATGTCTGAAGACATAGCAGTTACCTTCTGATAATGATGAACAAGCAGAATGAAAAAGCTAAGAAGTAATAGCCAAGAATCAACCAAAGTCAGTGACAAACTAGTTTTGACTTCTGTGAAGTACAAAAATTATTCAGTATTCCTTGCAGTGAAACACATTCCCAGTTAAAAAAAAAAAAAAGCATGAACACTATATATTCTGGTCAGTGTATGGCACAGAAGAGCACTGGGGTCAAACCTGTAGACTAAGATTTGAGCATCTTCCAGAAGAGACACAGGTAACAAATCCCCTGACCATGGCATAGCTTAGGAGTTTCCCAGTCTACAGGTACACCAACCAGACTGTAGATGGACCCACTGGCCACTTTACAACTGAAAACTCTCAATTCGGGAGAGAAACCCTACTGCACAGGANGGTGGTCTACAAGGCAACAGTAAGAAGCCTTNACTACTTACAATTTCATTTTTTTGGACGGTGGGAAGTCACTGGCAGGAGTGGTACATCTCTTTGCTTTCATTTCAACAAGGGCATGGTGTTTTTCTTTGTGTTCCAAATCCTTCTGAGCAGAGAGTCTAACGGATCTTCTGTGATAGAATTGACACAATTTATCTTATGATGAATAATTTACTACAGATGTACAAATGTTCTTCAAACAGTAAACGTATGTCAAACTGCAAGACCAGTAAAATGTTTATTATCTATTCTCTAGTAATCTAATGAAAATTTGCTATTTCCAACCATAAAATTCTGGTATTCAAATTTGCTGGTGTTTTACAAATTAGACCTCAATAAAACTGACTTCTAAAAACACCAACAAAACAGACTAAATAGGGTTGTGCTGTTGTGATCTCAGCACTCAGGAAAGCTAATACAGCAGCAGGATGGCAAGACCTTATCTCAAAAGGATAAAACTAGAATCAAAACCCTGGGTGTGGTGGTATGTGCCTTTAATCCCAGGGCTTAAGACGTAGAGGAGGGGAGAGTTTGAGGTTAGCCTACCTACATACTGAGTTCCAGGACAATCATAGCTACACAGTGAGAACATGTCTCAAATTTTAAAAAGCGTTAAAATAAAATATAAAATATATTTGAATGAGGGCTGGGATAGTTCAGGGTAGAAGACTTGCCTAGCAAGTACAAGGAGCAAAGATCTGGGTTCACTTCCANGGGGTACATGGGTAAAGAACACAGAAGTGTGAAGGTTAAGATTAAAATATAAAATACAGGAAAAGGGAAATAGGATAACAACATAACAAAAAAGACAGTGACCAGGAAACAAAGCAGTGACAGATCTAACCAGATTAATAATTATAATATAGTAATATAAATACAAGCTGACAACATTTCAAGTAAAACAAAAATTAATGAGACCAGTTTTTTGTTTGTTTGGGGGTTTTTTGTTTTTTGTTTTTGTTGTTGCTTTGTTTTGTTTTTGAGACAGGGTTTCTCTGTGTAGCCCTGGCTGCCCTGGAATTCACTATGCAGATCACAGAGACCCGCCTGCCTCTGCCTCTGCCTCCGCCTCCCAAGTGCTGGCATTAAAGGCATGGGCCACTGCCTTCAGGTTGGGTTTTTGTTTTTCTTTTTNAAAGCAAGATCCCACTAAGTACCATCTACAAAAACTTAACTTTTTGTGATTGTTTAGTTACTTTAAAAGCTCCACACATTATCATGAAAGGCAGGGATGGGGGTGAGAGGGGTCAGATGACTCAGTGAGCAGAGAAGCTTGTGTCCAAGCCTGACAACTGGCCTGAGTTCCAGNCCCATGAACCACGTGGTGAAAGGAGAGAACTGACTCCAACTACTGTCCACATGCACAATGGCATACACACACAAAATTTATATATGTAATTTTAAATNTTTTAAAAGTTTTTAATGATTTATTTTTATTTGCTATGCGTTGGTGTTTTGCCTGCACATATGTCTGAGTGAAAGTGTTGGATCCCCTGGAACTGGAGTTACAGACAGTTATGAGCTGCTACGTGGTTGCTGAGAATTGAACTCATGTCCTCTGGAAGAGCAACCAGTTCTCTTAACCACTGAGCCATCTCTCCAGCTCCATAATTATAAAATTTTAAATAAGAGCTGGGCATATAACTCTGTAACAGAAAGTATGCTTAGCACAAATGAGACTGGCTCAAACTCTAATGCCGCAAAATATTACGCATGAATAATAAAAAGCAAAAATAGAATAAAAGTAAAAGAATAGAAGAAGATATATATACAAACTTAACTATGAGAAAGCTTCTGTAATACTAAGAAACAAAGAAAGGCATTTGAGGGCTGAAGAGATGGCTCAGTGGTTAAGAGCACTGGCTGCTCTTGCAGAGGACACAGATTCAATTCCCAGTACCCATATGAGGACTCACAACTGTCTATAACTCCAGTTCCAGAAGGTCCGGCACCCTTTCAACCAGGCACCAGGAATGCACATGACATGTCTCATAAATAAATGCAAGCAACACNCAGACACATATAATGAAATTCTTTAAAAAGAGAAAGGTAACTGACATCAGAAGAACATAATCATTTTATCCATCCATAGAAAGCTTTTAAAATCAAACTGANGAGTTTGAATCCTGGCCTTGAGCAACTGAGTATGTATAAGCTCTTGTGTATAAACTAAACCTGCAAGCTACACTCCACAAGCACTGAGCGAGCATAGGAATCTAACAGCACTGACACAGAAGATCTAGCCATCACTTTGCTGTTTGAGCAGGACCAGTAAGACCCACAACTTTTGTGCCTCATTCTTACCTCTGAGGCTGGACAGGAGTTTTTCCTGACACAGCCCCCTCAGCATTCACAGAAGAAGAAGCATTTGATGGAATGGACTGTTTCTGAAGATTTTCCTTTTCTGTCTCGTTATAGTAAGTGTTGTCAACTATGAGAGACCAAAAACCTAATTAGACTACTGCAGAAGTATCCTAAAATACCCACTTATAAATACATTAAAAGTTTAAACCATTAGAACACTGGCTGCTCTTCCAGAGGACCTGGGCTTAGATTCCCAGCACCCATGTGATGTCTCACAACTGTCTGTAACTCCCCATCCAGGGGTTCTGATGCCTTCCTCTGGCCTCCGCAGGCAGGATGTACAGACATATATGCAAGCAAAACNCCCATCAACATAAAATAAAATTTAAAAATTTGAAGGTTTAAATGGAGTTACCCTGTAACAGGGGACAGTGCCTCTCCCAGACACCATAAGCTATCAAATAAAAAGCCCCGAGCCACATACACGTTACCTCTTCAGGTTTTTCTCAGTGGGTTCCCTATAGACACTGACCCAAAACACATTCCAGGTTATTGCCATTGTGCTTAGCTTCCCTCCAGAACTTGACACTGAGATNCTATTGCTGAAGATACCACACTTGGGTCATAGAACATGAGTAAATCAAGNTGGTATCAAGCTGGAAGGCCCAGTCCTACTAGCTAGCTTTCATAGTGCTGAAGATGACGTGCACTACCAGGGAAATAATAGTCTTTCTCACATGTGACCCCTGCCAGCTATAGTAACAATTGCCCTGGCAAGATATGCCCACCAGTGCAATAGCAAGAGGACTGTTANGAGAGTGACCAGCCACTTTCTGATTGGATTTAAAGCCCACTCAGAAAATGGAATTCAAACCTGACACCATTAATAGGTCCAAGAACCTGTGGCTAGGGAGGTCATGGTCCTTGGGGAGAACATACTGCTACTATTCTGCAAAGTGGACACAGTATTAAACTGCCCTGACTACTTATCTTCACACCCATAGGTTAGTGCCTCTCCCAAAACTCAGAGAAGCTTTTTTTGCAGTTGATGGCAATTAACACAGAGACTCACAACTGGTCAATGTGTAGAAAATAATAAGATTGTAGTGTTCAGATCTAAACGGGACNTCATACCATTGCCTCTAAATCATCAAGGGGGTGTAAATTTTCTAAGAACCAGACTACAATTAACAGTACTTATCCCAATATGACAGAGCAGTTGCACACATGAACTCCTAGTAGCAAGGACTTCATGCACAAGACCATGNCCAAGATCAAACCAGACAAAATCCCAGCATGGATNAAGAGGTGGGTCATGAAGTCCCACCCCTAACTGAGGAGCTATTGGCAACTGATGGCTGCTGGGAGAGGANAGTCAGTTTTCTTCAGGGATGCGTCCTGAGAGGCTTCCTAGCCATGCTCCAGTAGATGTCCTACACTGATGCACACACTGGCAGCACTAAGCGGACTCAGTAGTTTAAAAAGAAAACATGAGCCAGGCGCTGGTGGCACAGGCCTTTAGTCCCAGCACTCAGGAGGCAGAGGNAGGCGGACCTCTCTGAGTTCGAGGCCAGCCTGGTCTATATAGTGAGTTCCAGGACAGCCGGGGCTACACAGAGAAACTCTGTCTCAAGGAGGTGGGGGTGGGTGGGAATCATGTAATTGAGAGGGAATAATGATGGAAGGAGTTAAAAAAGGAGATAAAAAAGGAGTTGAAAGGAAGCAAATAGGGAATAAATTTAATTAAATAATATCATATGGGGCTGGAGAGATGGCTCAGTGGTTAGGCACATTTGTTGCTCTTTGGGAGGACCTGAGTTCGACTTCCTGTACCNGCATGGTGGTTCACAACCATCTCTAACTCCAATTCCAGGGGTTCTGATGCCCTCTTCTGACCTCCACAGGCACCAGACATTCAAGTGATGCACATATATATATGCAGGCAAATCACTCACACATAAAAAAGTGGATAAATTTTTAAAAGAAAAGTATGTCTATATGAATTCAAGCAATAAATATTTTAAATTAATAGCCCCCAAAATGAAGAAAAAAACTAATCAGTACTCAAATCTCAAGAAAAACAAAAATTATATATATATATATATATACATACATACATGTGTATGTGAGTATGTGTACATAAGCATGTATGTGTGTGATGATACAGAATTCTAAAATCATATGTATCCCATACACAAATATTATCATTCCTAGACATGGAAGCCTTAACTCAGGTAAAGTTATGCAGAAGGCCTGCTTATAAAAGCTACTTTGCTTATACATCATATACATGTATCAAATTATCACACTGTACCCTACAAACATACAATTATGTTTATCAATTAAAAATAAAAAGCCATGGTGACCTAAAAAGGCCAGCCTGAGCTACATGAAACCATTTTTTAAAGATTTCATAAACTAAGGTCTGGAATGCAGCCCAGTAGTAAAGCATTTGCTTACCATACTCGAAGCCCTACATTCAATCACCAGCATAGCAAAAGGTTAAAAAAAAAATGCCAGTTTAAAAAAATCACAAGAAAGGAAAATTATACACTAACATTATTCATGAACCTTGGTGCAAAGTCCTTTTAAAAACTTAGCACTCAGGATAGCACTATAACTCAGTTATAGCACTTCTCAAGCATACATAAGGTCCTAGACTTAATCCCCAGCACTGGGGGAAAAAAGTTCAAAAATGAATCCTAATGGCATATAAAAAGAAAAACACAGTCAAGTATGGTGCCTAAAATGTCAGCAAGCAAGATTTGGAAGCAAGAGGATCACCAGTCTGAGGATAGCCTGAGCTACACACAGACCTTTTCTCAGGAAAAACAGCAGCACATGGTTGTACATCCACCATGAACTGGATTCACCCATTCACTAACAAACCAAAATTACAGTCTCTGGTGAGTCCCTCAGCTCGGCAGCTCTAGTCACCGCCAGCTTTCACCCAGGCTCTTATCTAAGCTGTTTCTCCTTACCTGCCTTCAAAGGTGTGACGCGGCCTTGCTGGAGTTTGGCTTTTCTCAAGGAAGTTTTGCCCTGAAAAAGCTCTCCTATTCCATTCTTCCCAAGAAACTTGTTCTCCAAGTTTGCCTTCTCATCTGTGAAATGATCAGTAAGGAAGCAAAACAAAGGAGAACCATGCATTAAAATGGGGAGTAAAGTCCATTTGCAGCAGCTTTAGCCAAAACACAATTCTAGCAACTAAAGGAAAGGAGNGTGCATTCAGGGATAGACTGCAAAATCTATCCTCAAAGCACTTGAAACATCCAACAAGGTCTTACAGCGAAGGAAGTTGCAGATTCTGTACTCCTTTATCTTTGTTAAGATACATAGTCCGGGCCTCACCAACATTATCTGGCCTTATCTACCACTTAAATACATCACATTCTCCTTGAAGAAAACTGTGGCCACCAGGAACTGTAAGACTGCAAGGGANAGATTATATTCACAGAGTGTGGGGTGTGTGAGTGGAGCAGAGCAAAGTTTTCTCAAAGAGTTTTATCTTGGGTTCTGCTGTGACAGAAGCTGGTACAAAAAGTTGGTCTCAGCAAAAGCAGGCTGTGTCAAGCTACAGGAGTGCAGTGTGCCCCTGAATAACTACACTGTGCACGGACATTGTGATTACAACCACGTGAAAAGATATGATAAGCTCAAAGAAAATAAGAAAGATATATAAGCTAAGGTAGTTTTCTAAGTACAAGATTATTTTTTTTTCTTCCAAACTCTGTATTTAATCGGATTGCTATGCTAAAATTCCCTTTCTGTGGATACCGGGAGGGTAAAGAAAACTTTGTAAAAAGAAATCTTCAGACAGTCCAGGTGTTACCTCGGGCTTGCAGTGCTATGGGGATGGAGAAGACTGCTCTAGGGCAGCAGGCCAGACTATCTGCTCTTCCTTTTAACAGAGCCCTCTACTGAGAGNAACATCGAACTCCTTTCCCAGGAGAATACCAGACGCGATCTCATTTGGACTCTGCATTTTAAGTGGTAAGTGCAGCTGCAATAAAGTCATTTTGTTCTACCACGTATTGATGTCAATGNCTCTTAATGAGGAAGGTGGAGACAAGAGAAGGGATAAAATGAAGAAGCCTCATCAACAANTGGGCTCACACATTATCCCAAAGTTATATCAAAATACAACTACAAGCTGGGGGCTGTCGAGATGGCTCAATGGTTAAGAGCACTTGCTGCTCTTGCAGAAAACGAAAATTCAGTTCACAGCAACCATGTCAGGCAGCCCACAAATTAGGCGCTGTGACCTTGGACCCCCTCACCTGGCCTCCATGGGTCACACACAGAGACATACACAGAAATACAAATAAAAATCTTTTTTAAAATAAAAAATTTTGGCCTAGTTTTAGGTTTGCACTACATCACAGAACTCAAATCTGTTTGTGGATTAGGTTGTTAGTATCATGTCTCCACTTAAGAACTATTTTGGAGTGCATAACTTTAATCCCACCACTTAGGAGGCACAGGCAGTCAGATCTGTGTAAGTTCAAGGCCAGCGTGGTCTACAGAGCTAGTTCCAGGACAGCCAGGGCTACACAGAGAAACCCAGTCTTGAAAAACAAAATCAAAACAAACAACTATTTTGGGAAGTCTGGAGTGATGGCTCAGTGGTAGGAGTGTGTAATCCTCTTCAGAAGACATGTTATGTTTTCAAAACCACATCAGGCAATTCACAACTGCCTGTGATTCCAGTTCCAAAAGATCCAACACCTCTGATCTTTATAGGCAAATGCACTCAAGTACATATACCCAAAACAGATTGACATAATTAAACATTTTTTTAAAAACACACAAAAAAGGAATTTGGGGGCTGCGGATGTAGCTCAAGTTGGCAGAGTGCTTGCCTACTATACACAAGTATTTAAATGCAATCTCAAGCACTGCATAAGCTGGGAGTGGTGGTGTATTCCAATAACCTCAGCACTACAGGGAAGTTCAAGATCATCCTCAGATACATGAGACCATGATTTGACTGTCTCCAAAAACTAAAAAGCCTAAGGCTTGAGCGATGTCAACAAGCCAGGCACAATCTAATCAAGAGGAGATCTCTTGAGCACAGGAGTTCAAAGTTAACCTCAGACACATAGACACATCAAGACTGATCTCAAAAGCAAATATGTAAATTAAATTAAACAAAAGGGCAACATGGGATCTTTGTGATTTTAGAATATTCACTGGGCTGGAGAGATGGCTCAGCAGTTAAGGGTACTGTCTGCTCTTCCAGAGGTCCTGAGTTCAATTCCCAGCAATCACATGGTGGCTCACAACCATNCGTAATGAGATCTGGTGCCCTCTTCTGGCCTGTAGGCAAACATGCAGGCAGAACACTGTGTACATAATAAATAATTTTTTTTAAAAAAAAAAGAATATTCATCATATTGATTGAGATGCAAGCTACTTGAACCTACATAGGTGAGATGTAGTGGGTAGCTGTTCCAGCCACGACCTTAAAGCACCACCCTTAGTGAGGCAGCAGGTAACTGCTACACCTGCCTATGATCTTGAAGTACCTGCCCCTGGGGCTTGGCCACTGGTGACCCTTAAGACCTTGGATGCATGTACACAGTGGCCCTCTCTTCGCCTCCTCGTGGTAGGATGCTAAGATCTTGGACTAGACAAATCAGCATAGGACATAGCTCACCTTTCCTAGACCCTATGATAAATCTCCCTTGGTAGGGAGTTAACCCCCAAATAAATTCCTTTGTTCTTTAAATAGACTCCATGGATTTCTCCCCCACGTAGGGTGCCAGATAATGGGGAGCAATCCACAGAGTCTGCTGATTTTCCTGGTCCAAGATCTCAGCATCAAATACCACAAGGAGGCAGCAAAGAGAGGACTGCATACCTGCATCCAAAGTCTTAAGGGTCCCCAGCGGCCATGCCCTAGGAGCAGGTACTTCAAGGTCATAGGCAGGTGTAGCAGTTACCTGCTGCCTTACTAGGGGACAGTGCTTCAAGGTCATGGCTGGAACAGCTACCCACAACGATTGACAAAAACTACACACACACACACACACCCTGGAGAAATCTGAAACTGACTGTAGCAATGTCAGTTGCAGTCTATGCCCAGATGACGTGGAGTAAGTTTTATGTGATCACCCCCACTGCAGACAGACATGCTTGAATCCTCTCTTTCCATCTGGATGGCCCCTTATTTCCATACAGCCTGAGTATTTGTCATTCTGAGCTGTAAAATAATATTAATTTCAATTTACAGTCCATTCCCAAAATACTGGGCATTTCAATTTCAGCTAACACTTGAGCTCAAAGGGTTAGAGTATTGACTTTCACACAGACAAAAACCCACATACAACTTCTAGCTCCCTAAAACACTAGGAAGCTGTGCAATTCTTATATTTTGTACTACAGCTAATTTTATGCAGTTATGATTTAATACTGCTCTTTAGCATTTGCTTATATACCTTTCTATAGAATTCCATATGCAGTCTAAATGTGTTTGTTTTAATAACTTTTATAATTTATAATAAACTTATAAATATTTTATTGTAGTAAATAAAAGATTATCTACACATATATTCATGACATCATTTTTGGATTTTCCTCATATTTCTACACTCTATAGTCCATCTGAAAGTTTTTTTCAAGTTGATTTCCCTTCCCACACCCCACAAAAAAGTACCTGTAAACTGGGTATGGTATACATGTCTATAATCTTAGCTTTGGGGAGCTGAAAGCTGGAAGATTTTTAGTTCCAGGCCATATATTTTAGTTCCAGGGTTCAAGTCCAAACTGGGCTGGGCTATGTAGTGAAATAGTGCCTCAAAAAACAAACAAACAAAAAACACAGAAAAGAAAGAAAAGGAAGGCAGGAAAGTAGGAAGGAAGAAAAGCAGGTGGGCAGGAAGGCCAGGTGCTTGCTCTAGCAGCACCTACACTAAAATTGGAATGATACAGAAAAGATTAGCATGGGTGGGGCTGAAGAGATGGCTCAGAGGTTTAGAGCACTGGCTGCTCTTCCAGAGGTCCTGAGTTCAATTCCCACCAACCACATGGTGGCTCACAACCATCTGTAATGAGGTCTGGTGCTGTCTTCTGGTGTGCAGGCATACATGCAGGCAGAACACTGTATACATAATAAATAAATAAATGTTTAAAAAAAAAAAGATTAGCATGGGCCCTTCACCAAAGATGACAGGCAAATTCATGAAGTATACCATATTTTTGGGGATTGTCTTTTTTTCCCTCCTGTTTCTGTGGAACTGTATTATAATCCTAAATTATCAGTAAAGGTGATGTTTCCATCTTTAAAAAAAAAGAAAATGAAAGAAAAGCTAGGCATGGTAGTTCACGCCTGTAATGCCAAGGCTGAATGAAGCAGGAAGACTTCCAAGAGTTCTAGACCACTCTGGGCTACAGTGTGAGACCTTATCTCAAAAAAACCTAATTTTACATATGAACAGATTTACGTAGTCGAAAAGTTAACTTTTTTTTTTTTTACTAAATCATGGGTGAGAAGGTGTCATGGTGTGGAAAAGAACGCATAGTCTAAGCCGGGTGGTAGTGGCGCACACCTTTAGTCCCAGCATTCGAGAGGCAGAGGCAGGTGGATCTCTTGAGTTTGAGGCCAGCCTGCTCTACACAGCGAGTTCCAAAACAGCCAGAGCTACACAGAGAAACCCTGTCTAGAAAAACCTTGAAAAAAAAAAAGAAAGAATAATCTAGTTACTTTTTGGAGTCTCTTGCTTTTTAATTTGTTTAATTTTATTGATTTATTTCTATGTGCATGGGTGTTTTGCACACACATATGTCTATGCACCACGTGCATGCCTGGAGCCCCTGGTGGCCTGAAGAGGGGATCAGATCCCCTGGGACTGGAGCCATAGACAGCTACCAGCTACCATAGTGGGTTTCGGGAAGAATAGCCAGTGCTCCTAACTGCTGAGCCATCTCTTCAGCCCTTCTACTCTTGAAATGCCCTCAGTGCAAAACAAGACAGTAACCCTTAAAATGGCATAGAAAGCAGCAACTTACCAAACCATGAGTCTACATTTTCATTATCTTCTTCGGCATCCAAAGATGAAAAGTTGATGAAGTCAGTAGGGGCATCAAAAGAGTAGGTAGTTGTAACTTGTGACATTGCCCCACTAG
>LZPO01075903.1:265196-277049 GCA_001675575.1 Neotoma lepida
ATTCCCAATTTTCTGAGAAACCGCCATACTGATTTCCACAGTGGTTGTACAAGTTTGCACTCCCACCAACAGTGGAGTAGTGTTCCTCTTACTCCACATCCTCTCCAGCATAGACGAGACAGGGTTTCTTGTAGCCTAGGCTGGACTGGAACATCCTTTGCCCAGAGGATGAACTTGAACTCCTGATCTCCTGGGTTACAGGCCCAGTGGCCTTTCAATTTTAACCCATTTCACTTGCAAGAATGAAAACAAAACAAAATTTAAAAAAAACTGGAGAAGGCTGGAGTTGAAGCACAGTGATAAAAAGCTAACCAGATGTGTGTGAGATCTTGGGTTCCCTGCAACACAGAGAGTACCTATGTGTACACACTATTAATACACTGTGATCTTATCATGTGAAGAACTAGACACTTCATAATTTGTTAATGGGAAGCTAAGCTAGGACAGTTGCTATATGGAGCACTTTGCCAATATTCATTAAGGTCAAAACAGATTAATCTGCTCATACAGTGATAATNCTACTTCTAGGAATTTTTATATTACAAATGCCAACATATGTAGCACACAGATTAGACAAATTAGAGCATTATTTGTAATGGGAAAAGATTGGAAACTACCTAAATGTTCCCAAAGGGANATAGGGTTATTAAATGATAGCCTATCCTTATAAAGTTAATGTTTTTATGTTTCTAGTTGTTTTGTTTTGTTTTTTAAGACAGGGTCTCACTATGTAGACCAGACTATGCTGGCCTCAAATACACAAGAGATCCACCAATGTCTTCCTCTCAAGTGCTGGGACCAAANGTGTACCCCACCACACCCTACCATACTCTTTGTTTTGTTTTGTTTTTAATGTAGAAAATCAGGCCAGTGAGATGGCTCATCATATAAAAGCACTTGCCACTCAACCCTGACACCCTACATTTGCTTCCCAGAACCCACATAAAAGCCAGATGTGGCAGCTTACATGTGTACTCCCAGCCAGGGCACTCCCACAGCACAGTGGGAAACAGAGGCAGGGCGATCAGAACAGCCACAGAACAAGAGAGACCTTGCCTCAAAAACAAGGGGAAAAAAAAGGAAGGAATCTACTCCCTAAATGTTGCTCTCTGATCTCCAAACACACGATCATGAACGTTTTTTTCTTCAGCTTTATTTCATGTGTATGAGGGTTTTGTCAGCATGCCTGTGGTGTACCACAGGCATGCCTGTGCAGAAGTGGGAAGAGGACATTAGCTCCCCTGGAACTGAAGTTACAGGTGGTTGTAAGCCACCAAGTGGACACTGGAAACTGAACCTGGATCCTCTGAAAAGAGCNAAGTGCTCTAAACCACTGAGCCATCTCTCTAGCCCCACATGATCCCCAATGATCAAAGAAAAGTGATAAGTAGGGAATCACTGGTTATAACGTGCTAAACATTTGTATAAATTCCCTTTTTAAAAATTCACTTGCTTGCTGGGTGGTGGTGGCGCACGCCTTTAATCCCAACACTCAGGAGGCAGAGGCACGTGATTCTCTGAGTTCAAGCCAGCATGGTCTACAGAGTGTGTTCCAGGACAGCTAGGGCTACNCAGAAAAACCCTCTCTCAAAAACACAAACAAAAANTTTCTTTTAAATACACTTATTAGTTAAGAAGTCAAGATTATTAGCGGTTTGGTCTGGGAGAGGAGCTGGGAAAGGACACAAAATTCCCCTTCAGACAATGAGCGTTACAGAGGGTGAGCACCCAACGGCCAGGCCGTGGTCAGGCCTTGCGTGGGAAGGCCTTGAGAACAGCACATCACACCCAGGGTAACATGACAGGGCTGTGAGCTGAGCGACCATCATAGAAACACTGAGAAAGTCNGCTTAAGGAGATGAATAAGGGAGGGAAAAAGAGAACGAGAAACTTCAAGAACAAGCCAGCCAGGGAAGCAGAGAGAAAGCAGGAGCCAGACATCTCTCACTTTTAAAAGGTTTCTCTAGNAGGTGAGGCTCAAAGCAGGGATGAAGTAGCACATTTATTTATAAATTTCTGTTACAGCCTTAAGAGAGCATCAGGAGAGGGAAGAAAAGGCAGACCTGGTCCCATGAGCTAACATTATGGGTGCGCACTACCATGAGTTGGAGGGTGAGGGGAACAATTCTGAGTGAGTTNTCTCCTTCCCACTCTGTGGGTTCCGAGATGGGAGTCAGGCTGTCCGCCTTGGCGGCAAGCACCTTTACAGGCCGAGCCATCTCACCAGCCCTCCCCTCTCTCTAAGTTCCTCATTTAACCTTCAGGCCACTGCATCAAAGCTGTGGGAAACTGCTGTCTCTGCCTGCTGGGGAACATGTGAGGCTGACACAGGCGAAAATGGTGAAGGACACACATGCCATTTTGATCCAGCGATGGATAGTTTATCACGTTGGTTAAGCCGTGACTTGGGCTTCAGACCAGCCTGGGTCCATTCTGCTCCAGCACCCATCCTTTCTGTTTCAGATTCTCTTGGCTCGTCCCACTGTTTTTCTTACTCTGGGTAATTTATTAATTTCTTTTAGTCCCAGCTTCCTTTGGCTGGTTTAATTACACCCACCTGAGAGATGTACGAAGCTCAGTGAAGATAATGAGTTTGAAACAAGTCTGGTGTGACCGTTCCCACGGAGGCTCAGCTCTCCAGCACCCGACACATATTCAGTCAAGGGGCTTCCCAAAGGAGAGGACCGAGCTCTATTGCCAACAGTGTATTCTGCTACTTCTCTGGTGGAAGACGGTGAGGCAAAGTCTCTAGATAGTCAGGTGATTTGGGAGCGGCTCTCCTCTTCCTAATGCTATGTCCTTCAACAGCCCAGGAATTACGAGAGAAAGAGAAGTCTTGCATAATGTTAGAGACTGGGTAGTCCACCATGGCCATCTGCAAACCAGGAGGCTGACATCCCAGTAGCTCTCAGTCCACAAAAGCTCAAAGACTGATATGAGTTCAAGGTCAACCTAGACTATAGTAAGTTCAAGGTCAAGGGCAGCCTGAGTTACATAGCTACATAACTAGACCTTGTATAAAAAGAAAGAACGAACCTGCCAAGCAAGCCCGAGATCTGAGTTCCACTCTTGGACAGAACTCCCAAAAGTTGTCCTCTGACTTCCACATATACACCTACACTCACACGCTCATGCCCCAAATAAAATAATATTTTTGAAAAACCNGGGCTAGGGCTATAGACCATTTGGTAGAACGCCTGCCTGGTATGCACAAAACTCTGGGTTTCATCCCCAGAAACACATAAACTGGGTATAATAGTGAGACAGGAGGCTCAGAAATTACGGTTATCCTGAACTACATAGCTAGAGGCCAGCTTAGGCTGAAAAACTGTTTCTACTACACTAAGCCAGAGCCGAGCTCTGCAGTTTTGGTCACTCTAAAGCAATTCTCCTTTCACTATCATTATCATAATGCCAAGATTGGTTTGTTTGTTTCCAAGGCATTAGAGATTACCTTGTTTGTGTATCTTCCTAGTTGGACACTGTCTCCACCCCTAAGGTATAAGTGTTCATGAAAACAGAGACCCTGTCTTGCCTTGTTCAAAACTATCAACACTCCAAACAAGGGTTTTCTACCCTTCAGGTTTTTCAAGCAGTAACTGATACATACTCAAGGCGAGGTCAATATCGTTATCATTTTATAACTGAAGAAAATATACCCAAGTTGAGAAGCCTGCCCNTTGTTGGACACCAGGGAAAAAGTGCTTTTTCTGTATACAAACGGATGGATGGAGGTACTAGGCTACATAAACTCAGTGAACCGGTAAGCGTTCTACGCGTCCGCGACTCCTCCAATCTCTCGCCAGGGGGCGCTCTTGGCCACGTCTCGACGCCAGTCCCTCCTGGCGCGCACTCTTCTTGCGTCTCGGGCTCGCGCGCGCTGCCGCGGCACCGGAAGTGACTGCGCTTGCAAGTTCCCCCGGTCTCTTCAGGGGAAACTGAGGCCGGCTTCTCCGGGAGACACGGTCCGAGCAGTGAGCCAGGTAGGCCGGCCCAAGTCCGCGGCGTACAACTCGGCCGCGAAGCGCCCTCGTGTCTGGAAGCCACCAGGCCGATGAAGGGGGGATGTGGCCCCCCACGGCTCGTTGGGCTCGCAGGTGAGAGCCCCGCCTCCTGTGCTTGACAGGCGCTGCGGCCAATGGGAGCCTTGGCCGTCCGGCTTCCGTGCCGATCCGACCCGCGGATTGGCTACGCTGGGGCGGGCCGCGGGGGCGAGACCCCTCCTTCCAGAGAGGTCTAGGGGGCGCCCCAGAGGGAGGGCAGTTGCCTAGCAACGGGGCGGTGGCTCGGCGTGTACCCGGCCTAGGGGAGCGCGAGCTGTAAGCGAGGCCCCAGCCCACCCACCCGGGGCTCCTACGCGGAGCAGCCTCCTGCCCTCGAGCCCTGCAGGGGGCTCCAGGAGGCCGCCTTGGGCCGGGCCCCAGGAAAACGAGGTCTCCGCTGTGGGGGCCTCGGTTCTTCTTCCTGGCCGGTGGCGGGGCGCAGCGCCTCCCTTTCACCCCGTCTTTGTGCGGGGTGCCGGCGGCCATTGTGTCCGGGCGCGGAATGGAGGACCTGGCAGTCCCCCAACGCCATGCCCAGGGCCTTTGGGGAATTCAAAGACAAGCAGCGGTGTTTGTGGGGGGTCTCCAGAATACAGCTTCTCGGAAAGGCCCGGGGGTGGGCTTTCCGAAATCAGATCGCAGATCCGAGGCCGTTTCCCCCTCCCAGCGTCCCTGCGCGAAACCTTGAGATTCACTGAGAAGTCCCTTCAGGGGACTCATCCAGGGCTGGTACTTAAATAGAAAGAAAGAAAGGAGCGGGGGGGGGGGGNACTTAAGTCCATTCCTCCGGGAGCTTCTCCTGGCTCCCAGTAGGAGGCGAAGAGCCAAGGGGCGTGCTAGAGCGAGGGGGTTGGGCTCTCGGGTGGCTGGTGGCTGCGGAGCAGAGAAGGGGCCGCCCTCGGTCTGGGCGATGGAGGAAGCAAGCGAGGGGGCAGGTTCCTAAGCTTCACAATTCCTGTGTCGCCTTCTGGGCTGCCTACCAGGTCGCATGATCCCTCCGGCCGGGGCTGGTTTTTTTTTTTGCCAGCCGCCGCGAGGCAGGCAGAGTTACCGGCAACCCAGCCACCACCTCCTCCCGACCTATGATACAAAAGATCTTCCGGGGGCTGCACCTGCTTGCTGTCGCCGGAGATAGATTTGAATGTAGGTGGGGGGGAGGCTGCCAATGGGGGTGACTTTTTGAGGAAGGCATTTCGGAGAAAAAGGGGTGGGTGGCTGTAGTAAAAAGAGGCTGATGAAACAATTCAAAGCTTGCTGGTCTTTCAATTTGACTTCATTGAAGTCCCTTAGAACCTGGACTCAGACCTTTATAAGAGCCACAAAGAAACCAATTCTGGTACCTGGAGGAGGAATGGGATATTGTAAGGTAAATGACATGCATATTAAATCTTTCTCCTGAAGCTCTTTCTCTCTCTTCAGAACCTTATCCTGGCTTTGGATCCTGGAAGAGAGTCGCTAAACACAGAGCAGACCCAGTGAGTGAGCAGGTGTTTTGGACAATGGACTGGTTGAGCCCATCTCTACTATAAAAATGTCTCAGAGCAACCGGGAGCTGGTGGTTGACTTTCTCTCCTACAAGCTTTCCCAGAAAGGATACAGCTGGAGTCAGTTTAGTGATGTCGAAGAGAACAGGACTGAGGCCCCAGAAGGAACTGAATCAGAGAGGGAGACCCCCAGTGCCATCAATGGCAACCCATCCTGGCACCTGGCGGACAGCCCCGCGGTAAATGGAGCCACTGGCCACAGCAGCAGTTTGGATGCACGGGAGGTGATCCCCATGGCAGCAGTGAAGCAAGCGCTGAGAGAGGCTGGCGATGAGTTTGAACTGCGGTACCGGCGAGCGTTCAGTGATCTAACATCCCAGCTTCATATAACCCCAGGGACAGCATATCAAAGCTTTGAACAGGTAGTGAATGAACTCTTCCGGGATGGGGTAAACTGGGGTCGCATTGTGGCCTTTTTCTCCTTCGGTGGAGCCCTGTGTGTGGAAAGCGTAGACAAGGAGATGCAGGTATTGGTGAGTCGGATCGCAAGTTGGATGGCCACCTACCTGAATGACCACCTAGAGCCTTGGATCCAGGACAACGGAGGCTGGGTAAGAACCACGCCCCTTATGTGTCTCTTCTTTGGAGATCCCCAGCTGCCCTTGTTGGTCTCTTTTCTGTTGCATGGCATGGTTGTTGAGGATGTTGATTGTTCAGGAACCCTGCCTGGCTTCATTTCAACATAACTTTGGAAATATAGATGAGACCCAGTTCTTGAGAGACCTGCATCTTGCATTCTGGCGACCCTTGTGGCCCCACAGTTTGTTAGTTTTGTTCCAATTTCTCAGCAAAGAAAAACAGCCTATGTGTTTACTTGGCTCAAAACCTATGAGAGTGGCAAGTCCTCCCTGCTTTCTGCTCTCTGTCACGTAATGGGTCACCTTGGCTGGGGGTGGTGAACATAATACCAGGAGAAACTGAAGAGCTGGTAACCCTTGTATACTTTCGTGCATGGTACTCAGACCATGTGGCCAGGCAGGAGCCCCCACACTGACTTGGGTGGCTGAGTGTTGTCTGATTTTAGAGGAGGGTGGTCTGGCCAGTTGTGTTTGTGCTGTGCCCCTAAGTTCACTTTCCCCAAAGTATGCAACTTTCTGCATGGTTGGCTTGTTTGTGGGGCTCTTGCTGTGTCATATATTGAGCCCAAGGACTTTGCACCTCACTGCCCAGGGGCGGTTGGGGATCTCCAGCTGCTCTGCCTATTGCTTTTCTGGTTAGGGCCCTGGGGCCTTTTTACTGGAACAGTGTTTGCTGGCAGGGCAAGAACCAGGTCTTTGAGGCTCCATAGAAAATTAAGATTTGGTGACAGACTGGATGTGGGTGTGAGTCCTGGTCACTTGACTAGCCATGTGACCTTGGACAGGCTGGGTTACCTTCTGGAGCCTTAGTTTCTAACACAGAAAAATGTGGCAAGCTCTCCTTGCTTAACAGAGTATTGTGACTTAGAGATAATGTGAGCAGAGGCTGACGCCAGTGAGTGCCTTCTCTTCAGAGAATCCTTCAGCTTGTCACCTAGTCAGGGTGATACAGAGGTGAGAGGCTTCCTTACCAGTAGCCACTGTAGTAAGCAGTTTTCACCCTTCGTAGTGAACTCCATTCCTGATGAGAAGTATTCTGTCCCCTCAGACTATGTTGAAAATGGACAAGCTGTAGAAAATAAGTCATCCATTGAAGGAAGTGAGGTGGAAGGGGCCATGCACCATGGACTCGGGAATGTCAAGAATTCAGTTGTCCATAGGCTGGGCCTAGGGCGGGGCAAGCACTTCGCTTTTACCACTGAGCAAGAAACCTGGGTTTGTCCTGAAACCCCATCCTGTCTCCAGTTTCCCATTTCTTTGAAACTTCACCCACTCTTCCCCTCCAGTAGCTCTTGTAAAGGCAAAGAGGTCACTTGTCAGTAGAGGTCCGATGACCAGGNTAGAGTTGGCTGAGGGAAAGAAAGGTGGGCTCCCTTGAGCTAAGGATTGCCAGACTTGAAAGTCAGTCTGTAAATGAACTCCCTGGGGAGATAAATGATTAAATAGTTCCTGTTGGTTTGTGCTGTGACCTCTTCTATTCATTCTCTCTTGCTTTGATTCTCTTTTGGGGCAAATATTTGTTCAGCTAATTACAGGAGGGACAGGATTCCAGCCCTTCACACACACCCTCTGAAGCATCTCCAAGTTAACGTGGGCCCTTTGACTCACTTACTGACTGTCTTTAGCTACTGGTCCTAATACCAGGTAGGCTCTTGCCAGCTATAAACAGTAGGCAGATGGAAGAGGTACCTGCTGGGGCAGCCAGCCTCTGCAGAGGCTACTGGGACCTGAGAATTAATTGCCAGGCCCCATATTGCATGTCATGTTTCAGTCACCTGGAAAAATGCTAAGCCCATCTAAGGCAGCAGCTTGGGGCAAGGTCATTAGCTCTCACTGACTAAAATTCCACCTACCACCATCTCTTCACTCAAGAGTCTCCAGAGCCTGTTGGGCAGCATACCTGGTTGGTAACTTGCCACTTCTGCTTGGTGAGCAGAGAGGGAATGTGTGTAGAAGAGCCGGTTATGGCAGAACCATTTCTGGGCATGAATTCTTCCCTGACACCAGGAGGTAAAGAACATTCCACTCAGTGTCATTTGAGCCTTGGTGGAAGGTACCTGCCCATTTCCTCTTAGGTCCGCCCTCTGAACTGCACAGATGCTGCTGCAGTGGCACCCCCAGACATTCCTAGGGGCTGCAGCTTGGAAGTGACTCACCCAGGGTATGCTCTGAATTTAGCATCCCTGTAGGAAAGGGAAAGAACTTCGCCTTTCTTGAGTGTCTTGAATACCTCTCATGTGTTCAGCATTGTGTTTTATCCTTAATGTAGCCAATTCACTGAGCAGCTAGTATAGCAGGTCAGGCAGTATGCTAGGTGTGAGCTTAAGCTAGATACTATCTCTCCATCTTGGAAATACATGGTCATTCATATGTTCCACACAGTAACTTTCCAAGGTAGGTGAATTTATTCCCAGGTTGTACACAAAGCTCCAGTGACTAAATGACTGAGCTTAAATGTTTCTCAGCCAACTTAGTGTCTGGGTGAGAAATTTAAATTGAAGTTGGCCTAATTTCAGAGTCTAAACCTTTCCATCCATACCTTGTTCAGGAAGTAATAATCCAGACAGACTATCATAGAAAATCAGGGCTGAGAAAAACATGCCTGTAGAAGGTGCTCATTCCATGCTGCAATTGTGGCGTTGTTCAGGCATCTAACAACAATGCCTTTATCATCAGTAGTAGGTTCCCAAATATGTGGGAACCTCAGATTGTGGCACTAGTAAAACTCAGGTGTGGCAAGTGTTGAGTGACATTAGGAGTTTGCCTAGTCATGGTGGGCTTCTTGTTAGTAGTGTTTTCATTGTCAAAATCTCAGCCTTGTCAATCATTGAAAGTGGTATGTGCTCAGGGAGATGGCCTGTCCCAGAATCTCTGTTAATTGTGGGGTGATGCTCTAAGGATTGGAACTCCAGCCTCTGGCCATACTACTGCCTGAGTCACTTGGAAAAATGCTGAACCTGTTGTATCTCTTGTCTTCAGTCTCACCCACCTGTAAAATGGAATAATGATACCCAGCTGCCAGAATAAAAGCCCTTCCCTAAACCTTAATTGTAGAGTGGACGAACTTCTTCTCCAGAGTGAGCTTCCTCCCTCAAGGTTCTGAACTTTGTCCCTGGAGTTACTTCTTAAGAAACTAAGTCAGTTCACTGGGACCTAGCCCCCAGTAGATGAAACTCTTTGGGGGGGGGTTCACTTTGAGTGTGGGTGAGGAGGTCCCAGGTGAGCCAGGTCATTTTGGTATAGCCAGGTCTGGAAATAATCCTTTTGCCCAATGAAAACACCATTGTTAGGAGCACTGAATGAGCCATAGCCAGGAGAAAACCTAGTTTGACCTTTCCCAAGCTGCAGCTCTCTTCTTACCTATTCTGGCTTATTCAGTGCAACACAGATCTGGGTATGTGCTTCAGTTGAAGCACCTCAGTTCCATTTGCAAATTTGGCAATTCTGTGGTTTTCTTAGGGGAAGCCCCATCAGAAATCCCAACACAGAAATTTTTAGTAATCTCATTCAGGTCTCCAAATGAAGTAGAAGTGTCTCAGGGGCTCCCCCTTGGAACACCCACTTGTTCTCGGTGTCCTTTTTTAGGTGGCTCTTAAAACTCTTTTGCCATCACAGGGGTTTCCAGACCCCTAAAGCAATATCCCCAGCAGCCTCATGGAGCTCTTCATCTTCTGCGTGAAAATTACCCAGGTATTTTTCAGAGGGCTCTAGTGGAACCTGGAGGAGTTTCTTGACTTCTTGTGGNTAACCACCAATTTTGTTTGGGCTGTGTGAAGCCTTGTTGTCAGCTGACCCCTTCTCCCAGCAGACTTTTGTCCTAAGGCCAGTGGACTTGGCATCCTCTTCCTGTGCCCAAGCTCTTGGTTTTTCCCCAACCCTTAGCCTACCATCACAGGGCTTGCTTTTTGCACTTGCTGCTTTGTCTAGGTTTAGTGTGCTTAGATTTAAGGGTAAAATCCCCAGTGAGCTAGCTGCTCTTCAACAGAAACAACATCTTTCAACAACCTTAGTCTATCAAGATCTGTCTCCATCCCCAACCTCCAACCTAAGTCTGCATGGTCCTCTTTTCTTGACGGAATCTCTGGATCCTCTATTGTCCCTGCAGCCCACAGTCTTATCTTCTCCACTCCCATTGGGCATCTAGTGATAAGATAGTCCCACTGGGCCTCTGTTTCACCTAGGGAAGAAAAGACCCAGATGAATTGCCACCAGCTTGGTATTCACCTTTTATACATGATCCCCAGCACTTTGCATAAGGGAAAAGAAGTAACTGATGGTTTAAATGGTGCAGGTGTTTCCAACAGCTGTGCTCTCAGGAGCTGAGGCAGAGTCCACATCTTGCTTACATTGGTTATCTCAGCCCAGAGCACAGGGCTTGGGCGTAGTAGTCACCTATGAAAGAGATACTGAGTATCTGAGGAAAGGACCTGATCAAGTCAGAATAATAATAGGGGAAGCCTCCTCTGACCCTCACTCTGCTAGGTACTGGGAAGAAACAAAACTAAATTTTTTGCCTCATGTAGCTCATTCTGGTGAAGAGACAAAAAATACATAATGGAGATTTGGACTCAGTCTGCTAGCTTAGCAAGCATTTTACATAAGAATCTAAGTTTGGCCAGACTATGGTGGCACAGGCCTTTAATCCCAGTACTTGGGAGGCAGAGGCAGGGGATCTCTGTGAGTTCGAGGCCAGCCTGGTCTACAAAGCGAGTTCCAGGAATGCCAAAACTGTTAATACAGAGAAACCCTGTCTTGGAAAACAAAACAAAACAAAAAGAATCTGAGTTTGATCACTAGAATCCAGAATCTGTGTTTTTTTTTTGTTTGTTTTTTGTTTTTTTGTTTTTTTTTTTAAAAAAGCCAGGCACAGTGGTGTGTGCACTCATAATCCCAAAGTTGTAAGGCAGAGACAAAGGGATTTCTGGAGCTTGCTGACCAGCCACCCTAGCCTGATGGGTGAGTTCCAGGACAGTGAGGTAGATAGCTCCTGAGGAACAATACCCAGGGTTAGCCTTTGGCCTCCATATGCATGTGCGTATATATGCAAGCTAAGCTGAGTATACACATACATATAATTGTATAATGACATTTTTACCAATGATAGACTGTGCTTACCATATGATATTATATGGGATGCTGGGGGCTGGAGAGATGGCTCAGTGTTTAAGAGCTCTTGCTGCTCTTCCAGAGGACCTAAATTTCAGTTTCCAACATTTGTGTGTGTGTGTTGTACATCAGCTGATAGTAGGTACTCTGAAGAAAATAAGGCAGATTGGTTCATAGAGAATGCCTAGCAAGGCAGTGTGGGACAACACTTTAAAAAGATTGGTCAAAGGGCCTGGCAAGAAGGTTTAAAAGGTGCATGCTGTCAAGCCTGATGTCCTGAGTTAGATCCTTGGTTCCTACCTGGTGGAAGGGAAAAACTAACTTCTGCAAGTTGTACTCTGACCTCCATATATGTCCAAGGTATACCCCTCCCCCACTAAATAAGTAAATAAATAAATAAATGAAAGAGTGATCAAAAAAGGGAATGGCCGCCTGGCGGTGGTGGCGCACGCCTTTAATCCCCGAACTCAGGAGGCAGAGGCAGGCAGATCTCGGTGAGTTCGAGGCCAGCCTGGGCCACCAAGTGAGTTCCAGAAAAGGCGCCAAAGCTACACAGAGAAACCCTGTCTTGAGAAACCAAAA